>PVJC01016749.1:0-33232 GCA_004026665.1 Murina feae | reverse complement strand
GACTTCTCAGAACATACCTCATATGAGTGGTGCATACCTTGCTCTTCTCCTCTTTCTCTGTCCTGTTGCCTAGAATTCAGACATGATGGCTGAAATGCCAGCAGCCATCTTGGTCCATGGGGTGGCTTTGAGGAAGACCGTTGTGCAGTATGATTGGTAATATAGAAAGATGGAAGGCCCTTGTTCCCTGTTGACTTTGTGGAGTATCCATACCAACCTGGACTGCCTCCTTCCAAACTGCTGCATGTGAGAAAATAAACCCCAGATGACTGGGCCCTGTGTTCTGGAGCCAAATGCAATTCCTTGCTGCTGCCAACAGTTCTCTGAAAGAGGTCGAGAGAACAGCATGCCCAGAACGAGCTGGTGAGAGCACGTGGCATTTAGGGATCTGAAGTTCTTTCATTTAGTCAACAGCTATTTATGAATTTCCACAGGTACTAGTCCTGCTGGGCGGTATGGCTCATTGCTGAGGTAAAAGGGAAAGTAACCGGAGAAGGTTAGTTTTTAATCCTCACCCAAGGCCATACTTCCTGAGAGAAGGGGAGAGGAAGAGAAACATCGACTGATTGCCTCCGTGTGTGCCCCAGCTGGAGATTGAACCTGCAACCCAGGCATGTCCCTGCCAGGAACTGGCCTAGCAACCTTCCAGTGCACAGCATTACACCCACCCACCTGAGCCACACCAGCGGGTCCAGAGAAGATGCTGAGGAGAGAGATAAGCAAGGAAAAGTCTTTTTGTGCCCTTTAAGCTGTGTCTGGGAATTTAGACTTAAACTTGAGTGTCCATTAAAGGACATCAGTTTGTGCTTTGGATCCGCCGCTCTGGCTGTGGTGTGGAGAAGGAAGAGTACTGACAAAGGTTTCTTCTTCTTTCTCCTGGAAGACCTGAGCCATCAGCCTTTTCACACCAGAGCTCTGAGTCTTACTTGGGCGACCACTCACACTGTGGTATATTTCTGGCGTTTTCTATAACTCCCACAGCCCTTGGCATTGTGGGGTGGGCCTTCTAGACCGTGGGTCTCTCCCAGTCTAAGGCCTTATCATTGAGAACTTCCTCCATTCCCGCTCAGCCACAGGCCAAGCAAACAATGGGAGGGTTTGGCCAATATCTGCTGTGTCTATAACTGACCTGTAGGTGGTGGTGGCTGCCTGCTACGTTGTGGCTGTCAGTGCCAGGGCGACCAGAAGTCCTCTTCCCTCCACATTAGCCTGTGTTCCTATCTCTTCCCTCCCTGAGTTTTGGATCCAGGTCCCTATCTCTTTCTCTTTTATCTTACACTAGAGGCCCAGTGCACAAAAGTTTGTGCACTCACGAGGACGGGGGGTGTCCCTCAGCCCAGCCTGTGCCCTCCACTTGCCAGCAGGGAGCAGGCCTAAGCTGCAGTAGGACATCCTTAGTGATGCTGAGGAGGCAGGAGAGGGTCCTGCCACCACCACTGTGCTGGCAGCTGTCAGCCTGGCTTGTGGCTGAGCAGAGCTCCCCCTATGGGAGCGCACTGTCCTCCAGGAGGCAGCTCCTGCATTGAGCGTCTGCCCTCTGGTGGTCAGTGTGTGTCATAGTGATCAATCACTCTCAGTTGTTCTGCTGTTAGGGTCAATTTGCACATTACCCTTTTATTATATAGGATAGAGTCCTGGTGCATGAGTGGGGGCCAGCTGGTTTGCCCTGAAGGGTGTCCCGGATCAGGTTGGGAGTCCCACTGGGGTTCCTGGCTGGCCTGGGTGAGGGGCTGAAGGCCATTTTCAGACTGGCCACACCCCCTTCATGGTAGAGGTCCCTGCTGGGGTGCCTGGCCAGCCTGAGTGAGGGGCTGAGGACCGTTTTCGGGCTGGCCAAGCCCCCCAACAGGGACCCTCACCCCATGAGGGTGGGGCCATCCTGGGTGAGGGGCTGATGGCTGTTTGCAGGCTGGCCACAGCCCCCAGCCACCCAAGCTGCCAGCGAGGCTGGCTGGAAGCAGGTATCTGGGGTTTATTTATCTTCTATAATTGAAACTTTGTTGCCTTGAGTGGAGGCCACAGCCTGCCTAGGCAGGCAGCTTCCTCCATTGCTGGGGCAACGAAGCCTCCTGTTTGCTCCAGCTCCGTGGCTGCTGGCTGCCGTCTTGGTTGGTTAATTTGCATATAGCTGCTCTGATTGGCTTGGGATGTAGCAGAATGACACAATTAGCATATTACTCTTTTATTAGATTAGATGCTACCCTTTTGACTTCCTCAGTTCCACTGCTGCGAATGTCCTATATCTTCTTTACAAAGTCTTTATTCACACAGGGGGCTGGGTGGCGTTTCACACAGAAGTTTGTACACCCATACCTTGGTCCTGGCTGTCAAAGGTAGCAGTCCATTGCTCCCTGGCAGTCACCAACAAGAATATGTGTATTTATGTGTACATAGGTGACTGGATGCAGTGGATGAGCAATGTGCCTGCCCGCCCTCTCTTCTGTGTGCCTTTTTCTTTATTTCCTTCTCTTTCTTCCATTGATCCATTCATTTAAAGATCCAATCCTATCCATCTATCTACCCACTCACCCAGCACCCACTGAGCACCTCTAGGCACTGGGGCTTCCCAGGAGCATCTCACCCATGGACATTTACCTCCCAGTACAGATAGAAAAACTTGTAAAAGGCACCAATGCAGGTGAATGTTCAGGTGTTATTCATTCATTCACTGACCAGTGTTTATTGGTCATCTGTTATTTTCCAGGTACCAGTCTGGGGACTGGAACATAGTGAATAAGAATTGTGGAGTTAACATGCTAGCTGAGAGGAGACACGGAGCAGTCAATAAAAAAAATACGTGAGACATTTTCTGATTATGCAAAATGCTAGGAAGAAACATAGGGTAATATGGTAGAGGGCTATGTGGGGTTGAGGATATAACAAAGTTTCTACAGAGCCCAGTAGGAAATCTTTGGGGAGGGCAGCAGGAACCGAGTGAAGTGTCTTGGGAAATGTGTAGTTTGGCCAGGCATATGGATGAGGGAATATGGAAAAGACCACACCCAATGGAGCACTTGGGTGGGGCAGGGACAGGGTAGCACTCAGTGGTCTCTGGGAACGTGACCCTGGCTATAAGGTGGAATGTGCTAGGGGCTGGGGCTGCTGAGGTAGCAGGGTGGAATTGGGAAGGCCTGTGTGCTTTGCCAAGGACTGTGGACTTGATCTTCTCCTCTGGGTGCTTGCAGGTTTGGGTTTATGGTAACCTAGTGCTCCATTAACGTGCCTAAAATCCACCTGGGTAGAAATGGACAGGTGGGGCCCTAACACCCTCCTTGTTTGGACTGGAGCTGCTCAGCCTTCATCTCTTATGCACATCAGATCTACACATAGGATTTGGCTTGAAAAAGGAGTTCGGAAGTAAAAAGGGTGCTTGAAAGCTAAGAGTGGGAGTGGGGGGAGGTATTTGAAGATCCCTAAGTTACGTGTAGTTTTTAACCACCTGGGATTTTGCTCTCAGGGTCTCTGTTTATTTGTAAAATAAGGAACACAATAGTACCTGCCTCTTGGCGTTTTTATTAGGATTAAATGTGGCGTACAGTACAGTGCTTAGCACCAGAGCCTGTGACGCTGTTGGTGCCAGGACATGGTAGTTATTATTTCAGAGTTAGTGTTAGTCTTCACATTTTTTTTATTCTTCTTCCTCTCCAGTGTTTAACACAGCTGTCAAAAAGTCAGTAAATTAACATTAGTTGACAATTTTCATCTTCCAGCCAAGGAAGATGGTGGTAAATAGAGGTCATCTCTTTATTTCACTTTCACACAGTGGAGTATAGCACAGTGGCTAAAACACTGAGGCTCAGGGTGAGACAGGCTATCTAGCTGTGTCACGTAACCCCTCTGAGCCTTGGTTTCCCAGTACTTGGGATGGTTAAATAAAATGTGTGGAAGGCCGTTAGTACGGTGAAAACCAGTGACAACATCGTAAGTGTTCAGTAGAGTGGCTTCATATGTGTTCACCTTACCCAGTTTCACCTATTCTAGCTATTACCACAGTAATCTGGTGTAACAAACAACCCCCCCGAATTAGCAGCTTAACACAATTTATTCTTGCTCACACATCTGTGGACTGTTTGGAGGTTGGCTGGTCTAGGCTGGCGTGGTCCACGGTGCAGTCAGTCTACTCGTCGAGTGTCTCTCATCCCTCCTGCCCAGCAGGCTAACTGGGATGTGCACTCCTGGTGCAGGCAGAGGTGCAGAGGCGCACCCAGCCATTCAGTGTATCCCAAGCCTCTGCCTGCATTGCGTTTGCTCATTTTCTGTTGGCCAAAGCAAGCGAGATGGTCAAGCCCAAAGTCAGAGAAGGTACAATCTTGCTGTAGTGCGGGACCCCAAGACACATGGCGAATGGTGTGGGTATGTGGAGGGGGAAGAACTAGGGCCACTAATTCAATGTACCATAGGAGGCAAAGGGAAAACAGAATTTTAAACAGTCTAGCCATCCTATCCTTCTCTCATCAAGTACCCTCAGAAAAGCCTAAGAGAAGAGACAGTCTGTGGGCCCTTTCCTTGGTATTAAGTGTAATGCTGCTCCCAGAGTGTAGTGTTAAGAGATCTGCTACTTTTATATAATTAAAAATCTCATTTTGCATATAGGCCTTATATATTTCATAATACTATGCACATTATACATTTATATAGCCAAATTACTGTTGGTGGTACATAGCAGACCAAGTTTACTGTACTTTATGGGCAATTTAAGCATTTTCTAGGTTGTAATTTTGGTCTTTTGTTTCTGTGTGGATTTTCATAAAGCTCAATGTCGTTTAAATGGACTCTTTTATTGAAGGTTCATGACCCTTTATTCAAAATTATTGAGGCCAAAATTCAAGATACATGTTTTCATTTCTTTTCCTTTTGGATTTTAGAAACGAATATGGCTTTAATAAGCAGGTCTGGGCAGCATCCTGTAATCAGACTCCAGTATTTCCACAGTGAAACAGGAGTGTTCGCACCAAGTGGGGCGAGTTGGGTTTATAAGGGGCAGCACCTTATAATCAGACACTTTAATATTTCCCTGGGCCGTTTCGCCCATGTCCTTTGGGTCAGCAGGTACCATGTTTTGGTTATCATCCCTGCAGACAAGGCCGGTCTGTCTCTGTGGGCACTGTGTGTGGCTCAGACATGGATTAGGCAGAATCTCAGGAGGAAGCTATGGGGAATGACCCCCACTGCTCAGCTGCTCCATCACCACAGGCTGCTGGGCCATCCGCTGGGTTTCCTGGCTGCCAAAGCACAGGCTGTCCCTCTGCCTCAGCCTATGTGCAGCTTGCCTGCCACCATGGTGGGCAGGCTTGGGTGCGTGCTAGGATCTGGGAGTGAGGGGTTCCTAGAAGCAGGCAGTGTCTGCGCGCAGTGGGACCCTATTGCAGCCAGAAGCGCCCTGTCTCCCTCTCTAAGGGGAGTGTGACACTGGCCCTTGGGGTTGCAGCAAGGAGTCGAGGAGAGTGGATGTGTGGATGCTGCGGAGTGCTGGCCCACGGGGGGGTGGAGGGTGCTGCAGCTGTTGGTCCACTGGGTGTGTTCCCCAGGAACTCTATGGTAGTGCTCAGACCTGGCCAGTCACCGCTTCCTCACATTCTCGAATGAGCTGAGACAATCTGTGAACGTGTGTGTGCTGGTGGGTGCAGGTGTGTGTGCATTCACCCCAGGAGGGGTGTGTGAAGGCCTTTTTTCTAGGAGAGAAGCCCTGGGTTTTCTGAATGTTTTCAGGGGGCATGTGCCCCAAGAAGGATTCCAAATATGGGAGACAGGCCAGGGGAGACAGGAACCACTCAGGAGCTCCCCTGCCCATGAACTCCTGGAAGGCAGGCACCTTCATCACGCTACCTGCCTCAGGTGTCGAGGGAAATGCTTTGGGTGTCTCAGGACTCACAGAGTGTTTGGATCAACTCCTTTGCCTCCATTCCACCCTCGTTAGTGGGCAGTAAGCTGATGTATCAGGCAAGGCCTTTTTTCTCTTCCCCATACCAAGTAGCGATACTGGCATAGAGAATCGAGTCACATTGTGTATCCATCTAACATTTAACAAGAACTCAGCCCCTCATAAATGACCACTAATGATCTGGTAAACATGTGTCATGCATTGTGTCATTGGGCCATGACAATAACCCTGTGAGGTAGATGCTAGAAGTACCCCCATTGTACAGATGCTAAAACTGAGGCTCAGAAAAGTTAAGTAACTTGGCCAAGCTGGGGCTAGGGCTTAAAAGAGGCAGCAGATTCCACAGGCTGGTGTTTTAACATTTGGTGCCTGGAGTGGGGCCTCCCATTCTTGGTTTTCTGAGCATTGCAGGCACACAGTGGGTCTGCAGGATGCCCACATGCTGCTTTCTCTGGGGCCAGAGCTCCTTTCCTGCTGCATGAGTGTTGAGGGGGACAGATTGGGAGCTGGAAAAGACAAGAGTTCAAGTCACATCTCCACCACAGCTGGTTCTAGGCCTTTGGGAAACCGATTCATGTCATTTCCCACACCACAGCAAGATGCAGACGAGACCAAGTGACATTTGTTAAGCATCCACCTTAGTGCCTAGCATATATGAGGGGTAAGAGAATGTTTATCACAGCCCCATTGTGGGCATCGGGAACTTTGTTTTTAATGTTATCCTGGGCAACATTAGGAAGGGAAACGGTTGCCAGGGGCATCTGAACTGCGTTCTGTATGTGGTCTGCCAGCAGGCACAGCCCAGTGTGTAGGGAGATAAAGGAAGGCTGTTCCTGACGACTAACCCGTCGCTCTAATCGCGCCTCAGAGAGGGAGATGGAGTTCTCCTGTCACATCTGAAATGTTCTATTGTGTTTGTTTTTCATTACTCTGAAGTGATTACTGCAAAAATTCTTAAATTGGATGCTTTTCAAAGAGAAGGATGGAAGACTGCGCACAGGCTCACAGCTGTGTAGGCAAGAGATGTATCTGCGTGGCTCTGGGTGGAGCTCCGGCCACTTCACCTTGGGCCCTGGGTAGTGTGTGAAGGAACGCCCAGGCCCATCGCGGGCACATCTGCCATGGTCCTTCCACAAGCCTGCCTGGAGCTAAGTTGGCATCTGGTAGAGTTTCTGCCCAAGCTCAATACTGCCTTCTTGGCGTTAACGCCTCCTGAATATCCTTCAGTGGGGAAGGGTCCTCATGATGCTAAGATGCAGCTGCCGAGGCACCCCGAGGAGACCCAGAGACCTTGGAGGAGTGCAGGGGAGGAAGGAGAATCCGGTCCTGATATGCCCGCCCAGTCCCTGTGCAGTCCTGCTTCCATGACTGTGGGGAATTGGAAGCTGTGTGGATCAGTTCTTGTTGGAAAGTCTGAACTTATCCACCTGCTGCTGCTGTTAGAAGTCAGCACTAGTCCTGTCTCCAGAATGGGGAGGAAGTGTCTGTGTCCTGTGTTGGCTCCCAGGTTTCCAGGCCACAGTTGGCAGAGTCACTGCCAAGGGCACCAGAGGAGCTTTGCTTGTTGTGCAAATGAGTTAAAGGGCCCATTAAACCCAGAAGGGGCAATGCCCTGGGCACCAAGGAGGAGGTCTCCTTTGGGTTACTTACAAGCTACTCCTGCTTCTCTGAGAATTGCCCCCCCTCTGCCCACGTACACACCACACAGATACATAGGGGCAGATGCTTGTCGTAGCTTATTGGCCAGAGTGGACACTCACCCAGGGGAAAACGGTCCAGATACAGGCCTTACTACATTCTCTTTTGGACTGAATTCTTTTTATTGCGAGTATCAAAAAAACATCATCTTAAACAAAACAGAACTTATTGGCTCATGTAGCTAAAAAATTCAGGTGTGGCTTGACCCTGGGGCCCAGTCACTCTCCTCCTCTAACCCCCTGCATCAGTTCTGCTTCCTCTCTAAAGGCTTTATTTTCTGGTAGGTTCCCTCCTGTGGGGTCTCCAGCAGCCCTGAGCTCACATCCTCACAGGCCACACATAACTAAAGAGCCCTCCTCTCCTTCCCAGTCAGACCTGAATGGCTTGACCTGGTGGGTACTCAGGGCTTTCACTGGCTAGACCTTGATCTCATGCCCTTCCAGGGTCAGAGCTGCAGTGGGATCCACGGGAAGCAGAGCCTGAGGTTGAGTGGGAAGTGGGTGCCTCTAGGAGAATCGAGGTACTGTCGCCTGAAGAGGGGGCATGGGTGCCAAGTAGAGAGGAACACCCAGTGTGCACTATGGGGCTCTCTCTTGGGACATTTGAGATTGGCGGTCATTGACTGGGTTGGTCTGAGTGTTTATGGGGCTGTGCTTGAAGGGTGTTATCGTTGGACTATGAACTCAAGACAGAGAAAGTGAGCCTACAGAGTGAGCTGAATCTCATGGGAGCATGAAAGAAGCCGAGTGTGGGTGTGCAGCTAACTGCCCAGTTCTAGGCGGCTTTCTGGTCATTTCCCCTGGAGTCATAGCGAATTGGCTTTTCTTATGGCAATCAGAGTCCAGTGGTGACAAAGAGAGGGACCAGGGACAGAGTTAGACTGGCTCTCGGGGTTTCTCTCCAGGAGCGAAGCACCTGCTCCCTGTGGGGATGGTGTGCCCAGAGTAGAGGCACGGTGAGCAGAGCAGAGTCTGGCGGGGATCGAGTGCTACATATGTGCTACCAGTTCCTTAAAGGACCATTAGCAGCAGCCAGAGGAGGAGGGTCATTCCTAATCGCATTAGAAAGTGACACTTCAAGGGCCATCCTTGCTGAATGATGGCCTCTCTAGCCCATTTGTTTACGCAAGGCTCTGGCCTGAATAGGACTTGATCACTCAGCTCACGTCTGGGGGGACAAGTAAATGCACCTGACACTCCTCACTCAGAAGGGGACGCTCAAGCCATCTTGCGGGCATCCATTTGTTTGGCATCTCCCAAGTTGAGTGCACCGCTTGCTCAAATGCCAAATTATTTTATACTGTTTTTCTCTAATTTCCTGTTCTCAGGAACATTTGATTTGGAAAGGTCTTGGTGTGATCGAGGAGAGTAGAAAACTCCTGTGGCTCTGGCTTGGACCACCCTCTTCCCACCTTCCTCTTGCCTCATCTTTTAAAGCTTTGCTCAGACATCACCTCCAGGAAGCCTTCCTTGATGGCTTCCGCACTGAATCCCATGCTGCTGCTCCTTGTCTCCTGGCCTGTGTTGACACTCCACTGGACCACAGTTTCTGTCTGTCCACCTGTCTGCCTCACTAACGTGTGACCTTCTTTAGAAGCAGGCGCATATCTTTTGCTAATAACAGCTAACACTCGTTAAATACTTAACGTTCCAAGGAAAAGTGGTTGATCTTAAGCCTAGAAGGTAGATGCATGTCACATTAAGAAATTAAGGCACATGGAGAGGTTTACAGTAGGTTACTGATGATCACACAGCTAATAAGAAGGTGGAATCAAGATATGAACCCAGGTGCTCTGGTCCCCAGCGTGCTCACAGCCACCCATAGAAACTGTGGTCCACCTCTGTCAGCCTGCAGGTCCTGGCACTTAGCAGGCGCTCGTTAGCACTGGGTAAACTGAAGTTGATTAGATACCTCTGCAGCTAAGCTTGGCTGAGAAGGGCGTTGTCAGAGGTGGTTTTGCTTCTGTTGTTACAGTGATGAGAGTGAGAGGCAGGTTGGTTTCCCACTCAAGTGGAGTTTTGCAGTCAGGGCAAGTTCTCACCAGGCCCTTCTCTCTCAGGCAAAGAGACTTACTGTGTTTAAAAAACATATTTCCCACGCCAGCAGCTTCCTCAAGGCATTAGCTGTGAGGATACAGCGTGAAAGGTAACTTCCCTTCTAGTATAGACAGCAGCATCACAGCTGATTGGAGCACCAGACCTTCTGAAAGTGTTTCCCTTACATTTTGTAACATTGAGAGAATTCAGGCCCAGCCATGGCTTCACACTGGTCGCCCAGCTTGGCCTCCTGTCCCAGCAGGGCTGCCTGCGCCCCAGGCCCAGTGAGCGCTCAGTCCCTGGCCCTGCAGCCCAGGTCAGAGCCCTGTAGCCCAGGTTGGGCCCTGCACCCCAGGTTGGGCCCTGCACCCCAGGTCAGCTCTGCTCACCTTCCATTCTGGTAGGTTTCCTCTTTGTTCCTAAATGACAGAGATAGTCCTTTTGTTTTAGGATGTAGCTGTGTATTTCAAATATCTCTCTATTTAACTCTTATCCAATTATATTTGGAGAGAAGGGGATCGATATGCACTGTCTTCCCAGTGCCCACCAGAAGTCCCACTCATTTGAAAAATATCTTTTCCTTTTTCTGTCACCAAAGTCATTATTTAATAGACGAAAGAAATTTGAGAAACTTGGACAACCACAAAGAAATCATAGCTCTAGCCGGTTTGGATAGAGAGTGGATAGAGAGTCAGCTCATGGACTGAAGGGCCCTGGGTTCAATAATGGTAAAGGCACATACCTTGGTTGCAGGTTCTCTGGCCCTGGTTGGAGTGCATGCAGGAGGCAGCCACTTGAAGTGTCTCTCTCATATTGGTGTTTCTCTCTGTCTCTCCCTCTCCCTTCCACTCTCTCTATAAATCAATAGAAAAATATCCTCAAGTGAGGATTAACCAAAAACCAAAAAATAGCTTGGCTTAGAGTAGAAGTTTGAAGAAAAAAAAAAGAAATCATAAAAATACTAAAAAAATCTACCAGAATTCGTAAATCACCACTGTTAATGTTTTTACTTGAATCTTTCTGGTCTTATTTTTGGGGCTATAATTGCACACATACATGTGATTGAAATCATACTTACTAATCTATCTATATATATAAAAGCCTAAGTGACCGGCTGGTAGCTGTGATGCATACTGACCACCAGGGGGCAGACGTTCAACACAAGAGCGGAAACCACAGGTGTGGAAATATGGAACATACAGATGAATCTCAGAAGGGGAGAGGAGAGGGCAGGAAGAGATTAACCAAAGATCTTACATGCATTCTGGATTCATGCATCGTTGGGGTCCCTCAGCCTGGCTTGTGGGGATCGGGCTAAAACCGGGTCTCCAACATCCCCCAAGGGGTCCTGGATTCTGAGAGGGTGCAGGCCAGGCCAAAGGACCCCACTGGTGTACAAATGTGTGCACCCGGCCTCTAGTATATCATAAGTAGTCATTTCCCCCACCCTTGGAAGACTTGACTGGTATTTATATCAGTGCAGAGGATACCATAAGACTTTTCTACTTTAACAGTGAGTTTAAAACTCTGTCCATAATTTCGGTACCACGGGCAGAATAAACAGCTTTTAACAAAGGAATGTCTGTTGCGGTGCACGTGGCTAAGGGGGTAATGTGCATGACTCAGATATCCAGGCTGCAGCATGTGATGGCAGGATGGAGTCATATTTCCTTTTAAAATTCCCCAAATGTGACCATTGGATCCCCCAGCAGCTTGATTGCAGAAATTAACTCCCATCAAAGGCTCCACCTATTTCTGATGTGCACTCAGGGACCTTGTGATTTTCTCCATGGCCCCTGATGCTTCTGGCAGCCAGCCCCTGGACACAGATGCCCATTCGTGGTGGTTGTTGCTCTGGCTCAGGCGGGGAGAGGGGTACAGTGCTTTCTCTGATTTGCCCCTTAAACCAGAGTATGTCAACTCTAGCTGGTTTGGCTCAGTGGGTAGACAGTTTCTTATATCTGCCAGCTCAGTTGAGAGAACCATGCCCTGTCTTCACAGCCTATCTTGCGGGAATGGTAGGTTCTTATGTGTGTTATTTGCATTAAGTTGGCTGTTTGGTTGGCAGGAGTCATGCCTGGTTTTGTTCTCCACCATGTCCCAGGGCCCAGCCCTGAGCTTGGCACATCAGAGGCACTGGCGGTTACAGGGGAGGGAGCACCCAGTTCTGCTTCGGGCCCACAGGAGATAGGAGAGGGGAGACCCAGCCTGAGCAGGGTCTCAAGTGAAGAGTAGAGTCCCCAGTCCCAGTGTCGGCTCGCATCACCTCCCAGCCCACCTGGTGTAGCCTGTGGGCAGGTGGCCGTGTGCTCTCAGAGGAGCTGAGGTTGGCGTCAGAGACGGGTGGCAGTCGCACCTGGGCTGGACGGCAGGGAGTGTGGGGAGCACCGGGTCTTCCTGGAGGGAGGCACGGATGGGTGTAGCCCCATTCCAGGAGAGCAGACTGGGCTGCTCTGTCCACTTCTAAACTGCACATCTGTATGCTCCTTTCAAAGGTGTGGGCTGGGGCTGGCAGTTCTTACCTATCTGCCTCATTCCTGTGACCCCGTGAGCGGAAAGGTCCTTCTTCGCAGGCTAAGTTCTTCATCTTGTGCTCGGCATGGCTGCAACACCATTTCTCCCTCAGCATGTCGTACCGTAAGTCAGGCGTTTTGTTCTAGCAGCGAGGACAGTTAGAGTTAATAACACATGAAGCCATTTCATTAAGAGGAAAGTTCTGTTAGGATACATTAACACAGGCTGCCAACCAAAACACAAATCATTTCATTCCTTGGGTACGAAGGAAGCTAAACAAGTTAAGGACCTACAGCCATTTATAAAAGAATCCTTGTTGTGCTAATGCCATCTGATCATCTTTAAACATAACAGTCTGTGTGCAGGATGTCAGAGTTTAGGGTGTGTGGCACTTGTTTTCCTGAGGTGGGGCGTTGCCGAGTGTACCCATGGGCTGGTTCTGGTTCTCCTCACTGCCCAGTGCACACGTCGCCCCGTTGTTCCAATCTCTGGCCTAAGGCATGTGAAATTGCAGGGCTTTTGTCAGAATCATAGGTGAAATGTCTGGCACACCGTAGGTGTTGCTAAAGGGCAACACCTAAGTCCCAGGTGTCATGGGAGTTACTGATAGCTCTCACTCCTGGCTGTCACAACATGCGTAGCATGTGCTCGCTGCCGAGGTGGAGGGGTTTGCGTCTTTAAAAAGTCATCTGATTTTTGAAGTGGAGAAGGATGCATTTGCAGGAAGCAGGGGCAGCCCAACATTTTGTTTCCAAGCCAGGTTTGTAAATGAGCGTCTGTGCAGCTCTCCTGTGCATCACATCAGCAGGGCTGTGTCGGGTCTGGTCCTCGCAGAGTTTACAGCCTCCATTGAGTGTCTCCTGTGAGGAACCTCCTGAAACAGCGCTCTCGTCGGAGAGCCCTGGTGCCCGTCACAGGGCAGTATAACCGGGCCAGCCTGCAGCTGACCGAGGTGCGCCAAGCTTGCTCCAAGTCCTAGATTCAAGGAGGTCATTTATGAGCTCTGCTGTTTCTGTTGATAGTTTTTTGGAAGAAAGGGAATGTTTAACTGCCCAGCCCATATACTGTGAATTCTGTTTGTGTTTCCTCGCCTGCCTAGCATTTGACAATTAAGCATGGTAATTACCTGCTTTAATTTTGTGATTGCACATCCTATAATTACCCCTAATTCTGTAATAAGGAAGTTCATGTACACAAGACAGATGATGACGAAGGTGAGGGGTTTACAATATGAGCACCTGCTGCTGCTTACTGCCTGCCAAGCAGGGCAGCTCATAACAACCCAACCAATTGGTATTGTTCCCATTTTACAGATTGAGACGCTGAGTCTTTAGATGGACAAAATGTCATCCCCAAGGTCACAGCTGTCAAGGGGAAGAGCTATGACTTGAACCCAGGCCCCTCTCCCTGCTAAGCCCTTTCACTAGGCCATTCTGCCTCTCGCATGGTAGGCCTCTGGCATGCCCAAGAGCCAGCATATTGCCAGCTTAGAAAGCTATGCCTATGCTGGGGAGACCCTGAGAACAGTTCCGGGACTTAAATAAACTTAAAATAGCTTTTAAATGATCATTATCCCTCTCCTTGTATCTTTTCCTTTTCCTCCTGTCTCCCAGTCTTGATTGATTGATAAATATGTAGATTTATATAGATGTGTGTGTGTGTGTGTGTGTGTGTGTGTGTTTCAGAGGTAGATTGTACTCAGGAACATGCAACATTTGATGATTAGACATGGTAACAGATGTAAAGAATGTTGTCCTGCCCAGCCAATATGACTCAGTGGTTGAGCATCCACCTATGAATCAGGAGGTCACAGTTCAATTCCAGGCCAGGGCACATGCCCAGGTTGCGGGCTCAATCCCCAGTGGGAGACATGCAGGATGCTGCCAGTCAATGATTCTGTCTCATCATTGATGTTTCTATCTCTCTCTCCCTCTCCCTTCCTCTCTGAAATGAATAAAAATATATTAACAACAAAAAGAACGTTATCCTGCACCATATCATGAGTACAAAAGCCATGCTCATGAATACACATAGCTGCCTTACCCATAATAGTCCCAACTGGAAACAGCCTGACTTCCTATCCCAGCAGAAAGGCTAAATAAACTGTGGCTTATTTGCAAGTGGAATACTATGCAGCTGTGAACAAGGACAGTTGCATACTCTGCACAACAACATGAAGACACCTCACAAGCACAGTATAAAGCAAAAGAAACCAGGCGCAAAGGAGCACACTCTGTTTGAGTCCTTTTAGGTTTAGTTCAAAACCAGATGAAAGATACCAGGGATAGCACTCTCAGCAGAGCCGGTGAGGAGCGCAGGGGCTGATGGGAATGCTCTGGCAGATGTTCTTAATCTTTTAAGAAGCATTTCCCAGAGGCCCTGTCTACACAGAGTTTGTTCTGCATTCAATTCATCGATGCACTAAGGTCTTGCTGTTTCTCCCTGCCAACCTCTCTGTACCTGAGTGCTTTGCAGGCACTGCTGGGGCTGTTCTTCCCAGTGGAAAAGAAACTTCAAGATTCGAACTTCCTCTTAAAGCAGAAAAGGGAGGGTTTGCCCCGATTCCTGATTAGAGGTATTACCTCCTATTTTCTTTTTCTTTTGCTGAGTCAAGAAGATTGACTTGAAATGGCTTTTTATTGTTTTAAAAGGAGAACTTGGTTTTACCAGAGGAGGTCAACTCTTTATATTGCTCCAAGGAATCATTATCTCTGTGGCTCGAGTAGAAGGAATTGGGCCCATCAAAGTTAATTTCGATGGGAGAGCCAGAGAGAGAGCTAGAGGGGGGGGGGGTAGATATGGGGGAGATAGGAAGGGAGGAAAGAAGGATGGGAGGGAGAGAACACTAACAATTTGGTGCATAAATTCTTTCAATGCTTTAATGAAATAAGTACACTGTTGGGTTTAGTATAATTTAAAAGAAAAAATTTGCACAGAACGGTTTGCAATTTTGGATGCTGAAAGCATTGCAGCTGAGGGTGGAGCGGTCAGGTAATTCTGGGCCATCTTAATGGCAGTAGATTAGGAGGGAGAAGCAGACTGGAGGCTGTCCTGAGGATTGGTGATCTGCTTAGGAAAGGTGCAGTGGGGCCTCAGGGATCTTGCAGGGCATTGCTGGCTTCCGGAGCGTGGTTACTGCAGCAGCGTGCTGTCATAGAAAATGCAGACCTGGTTCAAGTCCTTTACTCTCCAAACGGACAGTAGGGGACAGGGAGGGGGCATTCGTCACACCAATCCATGGCTTGTGAAAGGAAGGGCTGAACTAATGGTTTCTGAGCTCCTTTCTCACCCGACGTCCTTCAGTTCCAAGTTCTTGAATGGCTGCTGTCCCCCACAACAGCAGCAGCAACACAAAGAAAGTGGGAGGCCAATAGTGCTCTTTCTAGGGCAGGATATTCGGTCTGATCTGAACATTTTGTAGAATGTTTTAAAGAAAGGCAGGCAAATTGACACCACCCTGGTTGTAAAGCCGTTTTTAAGAATTAATAAATGAAAGGATTTTAAGGGAAATTATCACTCTCCTCGGTGCCATAGCAAGGGGCGGAGCTGGAAGTAAGATGGTTATGATGACGTAGGAGCCCTCCGGGCCTTGGGTATTTGTGTAGGCGGGAGGCCCTGGGTAAGACCCCTGTTTACAGGGTGGGCAGAAGAGGAGGTGCCCCCATGGAAGGCCAAGGGGGACCATTGAAGAGCAGGAGGGGTTCAGGTGTCCACAGAGGGGAGTGCTACCTCTTGACTCTGCCATGAAAAATGTAGTCAGAATGCATCGCATTGGAGATGCTTGCTTTTATCACTGTTAGGGGTTTTTAAGTAAGGTATGTGTTCACATTCACTGGTTGCAGGTTGCAGCAGCCATTTAATATTGGGGACTTTATTCTCTGGACTGTTCTTAGCTCATGTAATTTCTAAAAATGCACTGATCCCTCTCCCACTTCTGTTTGCCCTCGCAGGGTAGTTGCTGTGTATCCCTGGAGGATGTTAGGCCTGATGAGAGAGCTCTCACATTTTTGTCCCCCCAGAGTGTTCTCTTGGGAGTTACAGTTTGATTAAAATAACGATGTTTTATGTCCCTGTTGTGCAAACCCATCTGAACATGACCTTCCATTTGGTCGGGCTGATCTCTGCCCCTCCCTCCTTCTCCAAATTGAGTTCCACCTCCTGAGTGTGGTGTTCTGTGTGCTTCTATACCATCTGTGCCACCTTGTTAGCTCCAAGTACACATAGTCAGAGGGAAGGAATGCCCCTCTGTCGGACACTTACCTGTGCTTTTTGTGAGGAGTTCCCCAAGATGCCCACCATCTTCGTCCACTTGGGCTGCTATAACAAACTGCAGTAGATGGAGTGGCTTAAACAACAGTTATTTCTCATAGTTCTGGAGGCTGGGAAGTCCAAGATGAAGGTGCTACAGATTTGGCATCTGGTGAAAATCTGTTTCCTGTTCATGCACAGCCATCCCCTCACCTTGTCCTCACATGGCAGAAATGGCGAGAGAGCTCTCTGGGTCTTATTTATAAGGGCACTAATTCCAGTCATGAGGGCTCCACCCTCATGACCTATCACCCCCCAGAAGCCCAAACTCCTATACCCTCACATTGGGTGTTAGGGTTTCACTATATTCAGACCACAACACCTACTCCTTCGAATCACCAGGGAAGCTCTGGGATGCTGGATTCCTGGGTCACAGGTGGTTAACACAGGGGCTGGGACTATTTGAAAACACTGCCCTTCTTCACACTCGATCTTGGATATGTTGGCGAAAAAATAACTATAAAAAGGACTTCCCTAATATCAAGGTCAGCGGTCAGCAAAGTTTTTTTGTTTTGTTTTTTTATAAAGAGACAAAAAATAAATATTTTCAGCTTTCTAGAAGATATGGACTTTGTTGTTACCACTTGGTTCTGTCATTGTATTGCAGAAGCAGCTGTAAACTATCAGTAGTTTATAGGTTTATAGGTTGCCTCTCCTGATCTAGATATTCTTGTGCATGGTAATCAGACAAGTGATTGAACTTGGCCCTCTTTGGGGTTGGGAAGGTTTTTGGACTTGTAAAAGAATACGAGAGGCCTGGTACATGAAAATTCATGCACTGGAGGGGGGTCCCTCAGCCCGGCCTGCCCCTTCTCACAGTCCAGGAGCCCTTAAGGGCGGGAGGCGACCTGGTGATCAGGGGAAGATGTCCCATCACACTTCTGCTGCTGCCACTGCCGGCAGCGCAAGCCTCAGTCACCCTGGTTACCTGAGCCCTGGGTGGCCCTGGGCAGCTGGGCAGCCACCATCCAAGGCTTGCCCGTGCCTTGGGCCGGCCCTGGGTGGCTAGGGGGCTGAGGGGACTGAGAGACTCCAGAAGCAGGCATGCGGAGCAGCCAGGCCTGCCTAAGGGGGGGCCCGGGCTTGCCATGTGCCTGCCATCTCAGCAAGGCTGAGGAGACCAGGCGTTGCCATCTTGTGGCTGTGGGTGCTGCCATCTTTGAGGGCGGGACAGCCAATTAGCATATTCCCTCTTTATTGACTGTGGGTGCTGCAATCTTTGAGGACGGGGCAGTTAATTAGCATATTCCCTCCTTATTGACTGTGGGAGCCACCATCTTTGTGATGGCGTGAGGGTCAATTAGCATATCCCTTTTTATTTGACAGGATACTAGCAGATATAGTCATTCACGATATATCAGACTAGAATTGTATCCAGCCACAAGTTTAAAGGCCCTTAACAAACTAGAGATAAATATTTCTGTTTTGTTAAAACATTTTTTGAGTGGATAGTCTAATAATTGGTGTACTGAATCCAAAATGTCATCAGAGGCCCAAGGTACTTTTATCTTTTGGCTTCCCTTCTCATGACTTCCTCATGATCATTAAATGGCCTCTAGAGCTCCGGACATCACATTTGTGTTTGAGAAAGAAGGCAAAAGACAGAGAGAAGAGTAAAACGAACAAACAAACAACAAAAAATAAGGCACTTGTTGGCTAAGTTAGATTTCCTTAAGAACTTAGAATCCCCAAACAATACTTTTTGTTTATATCTCATTAGCTACTCTTATCTGTGAAGGAGACCAGAAAATGTAGGTTTTGATTTTTTTCTGAATACTTTGCTATCCCAAAAAATATTGGGTGGGCAACTAGCACTTGCTATCACTCAGAGAGATTCACAGAATTCCCCAAATACATCAAGTCCCCTGAGCTCTGCCAGGCTGATTTGCTCACTGACTCAATCTGTGGAGATTGTGAGCCTGAAGACCAGCTCTCCATAACTAGCCAGGCCCTTCCTGATGCTTTGGCGGGCGGGGGGAGGGGGAGGGTCTAATGTTATAAATCAAATACTTGTAATTGTGATCATAGTCCTATCAGTCATCATAGCACTGCTTGGATACCCAGCACCAAGAAACCTTTGAGACATACCTTTTCCTCTTCGGGCAGCTTTTGCTGCTAGAAAGTTCTTCTCTACTGAAATGTCTTCTCTACTGAAAGCAGAGAGCTTTCTACCTGCTGGAAGTCTGCTTCACGGCGTCACTGAAACAGGCATCTTGGTCTTTCCTCTTCTTCATTCCAGGTGTTTGGAGATCTCGACCCCCTCCATCCTGAGGCTCAGGTTATCCTCCTCCAAAGTCATTTCTATTTCTTCTGATGACTTGGTTGTAAATCACGTCATAAAGCCTAGTGCTTCTCAAGCTGTGAAGTGTGCATGAACCACTTGGAGTTCTGATTAAAGTGCAGATCCTGAGTCAGTGCCTCTGGGTGGATCCTGAGAGGCTGGGTTTCTAACATCTTCCCATGCGATGCTGCAGCTGCTGGTCCACAGGCCACACTTTGAGTAGCAGGTAGTCCTGGGCCTTCCTGGATGTATTTCAGGTCATCTTTTAGCAGGTGGCAACCAAAACCTGACCAAGTTGCTCCGGTAGATTTAGGATAGAGCAAGACTTTTAACTCCTTTAATCTCGACATTTACCTTTCAGTGAGGTCTGAAGATTACATGGTGTTGTGTTTGTTTGTTTGTTTGTTTTAATCCTTACCGGAAGATATTTTTTCCATTGGTCTTTAGAGAGAGAGTGGGAAGGAGGGAGGGTGAGGGGAGAGAGAGAAACTTCTATGTGAGAGAGACACATCGACTGGTTGCCTCCAGCATGCGCCCTGACCAGGGCCAGGGATTGGACCTGCTACCCAGGTACGTGCCCTTGACCAGGAATCAAACTCATGATCCTTCTGTCCATGGGCCGATGCCCTAACTGCTGGGAAATACTGGCCAGGGCTACATGGGCTTTTTAAAAATAATATATTTTTATTGATTTCAGAGAGGAAGGGAGAGGGAGATGGAGATAGAAACATCAATGATGAGAGAGAATCACTGATCAGCTGCCTCCTGCATGTCCCCTACTGAGGATTGAACCTGGGACTTGAGTCCACAGGTCGATGCTTTATGCACTGAGCCAAACCAGCTTTGGCATTTTTAATGGCCCTCCCACATTAATCACTTAGTTTGAATTTACTGAGACCTGTATGTCTTTGTCCCTCAGGCTACTGCTGGGCGCTCTCTCCCTGACCTTATACTTACGATGTTAGTTTTTTGGATTTTATGGCAGGTCTTGACATTGAACTTTGTGAATTTCATCACATTGGCTTAGACTCATCCTTCAGGCCAAATAAGGTCACTTGATATCTGTCATCCAGTATATTTACTGTCTTCTTAGCTTGGGGGCTTCTAATAAAATCAGGCCTCTGTCTCCATCTAATTCCCCCAGAAACTTCTATTCATTATTCGCAATTCTTTGGTTTAAGCCCTCCTTTCTTTGTCTTGTTCAGATTTTAAGAGAGACCCTGATAGTCACCTAACCAAACTGCAAATACATGGTGTCAGCATCGGGGATGCTGGTGGTTTTCTTGTGGAGGCAGAATTTATCATCCCATTGAGATGCCTCTTTTTATGGTTAAAGAGGCCTTAGGATGTATATTGACATTTGCTGATTGCAAATTACGTTAGCCATTTATCATCCGGACTTTACTCTCCAGGCTCTCCTTAACCCATATAATTTTTTAAATGCACTGATCCCTCTCACACTTCTGTTTGCCCTCGCAGGGTAGTTGCTGTGTGTCCCTGAAGAGTGTTAGGCCTGTAAAAAGCTGATGAGACAGCCTCTCTTGGGATGTACAACTTGATTAAAATAATGATGTTTTGTGTCCCTGTTGTGCTTACCCATCTGAACATGACCTTCCATCCGGTCGGGCTTATCTCTGCCCCTCCCCAAACTGATTGGTGGTCTGCGTGGTCCCAGGCACAGCTGCATTGCTTCTGTACCTGAATGCCTTCTGCGAAACCTCGGGAGGAAGTGCTGTTAGCCAGCTCTGTGTACAGCTGAGGACACGCATAGTCAGACAGGAGTAGACTCTCCCAGAAACTTGTCCCTGCTGCAGTATGCATGTGACAGAAATACGAGTAATGCATCGCTGAGATTAATTGGGGAAATGATATAGTGTGCTGATCCCATAACCTGCCCAATTCATCTTTCATATCCCCACGTGTTCACTCAGTAGTACTGAGTTTCTGCTCTGTGGCAGCACTGGGCAGCAGTGGCCTGGGAGTCAGATGCGGCCCCTGCACAGATATGGGTGAACACTGCCCAATGCCATGGATAGCGCACTGCCCAATGTCCACCCTTTGCAATGAACTTTTGAGAAAAGTCTCCATGTTCTTCTTTCCTCCTCTTGCCAGGTATACATCCGGATAAAAGATGATGAGTGGAATGTCTATCGGCGGTACACGGAGTTCAGGAGTCTGCACCACAAGTTACAGAACAAATACCCGCAAGTGAGAGCCTACAACTTCCCACCCAAAAAGGCCATTGGAAACAAGGTACCGTCCCGTGGGAGCCAGGCAGCTCAGCATCACGCCCCGCTGTGGGCTCTTGGCTTCATGCAGGGAGGAATCCAAATGGGAGCCAGCAGAGAGGGAAAGGGAAAGTGAGTGTGAGTGAAGCTGTGACACCGAGTGGCTGCTCCACAGGCAGAGCAGCCCCCCTAGTGGGATTTACTTCTTTTATTGGGGCTCATTGACTCGAGGGGTAGGGCATTCAGTAAAGGGGAGGAATATTCAGGATTTTTCTGGAAAAGGGGTGGAGATTTCTTGGAAGAGCCCATCAGCCATTTTGGGTCCTCCCACGGGCTTTCTCTTCTGATCATGGTGCACAGGGTGTGTCGTTTAGGACGCTCACACATTACAATGAGTGTATAATGCAGCAAGCGGTCACCTCAAGGTGAGATTAGTCTCCATGTTGGATTGAGCCGGTCTTCTGCTGGTTTTAAGCCATAAACGCTTTGGGGGTTAGGCTGTCTGCTTGATATTCCCTGGGAGTCTTATTGGTTATGGCCGTTTCACCACATACCCTATCTCACATGCTCCTATAAACACGCAACTCCAAAGCTGGCTAATACAAGACGAAAAAAAAGAAAATAGTCACCTATAACTTTACCACCCAAAGACAATCACATTGTTTTTTGTTTGTATACATCCTCTCATATCTCTAGGGACGGGGTGGGCAAACTTGTTCTCTAAAGGACCAGAGAGTAAATATTTCTGGCTTTGCAAACCACACCCTTTCAGCTGAAAATACTCAACTCTGCCCTGTAGTGTGAAAAGCTGTATGGACAAACCACACAGTGTGGACAAACTGGATGTGTCTGTTTAAGAACTTTATAAGAATGGATGGCAGCTGGATTTGGCTTGTGGGTCATAGCTTGTCTACCCCTATTCTGGACTAGAAATGTTTCCCAGTTCTTGCCCATGGTAGTTATGATATGTATTTGGACTTAGGAATGTGGTGCTATTTCCCAAGCTGAGCCTTCTCAAAAGAGCTTCTTTTATTATAGGGCCACTGCCCTCATGAGGCTTAACAAGTTATAAGGACATAATTTGTTTCTCACCCAGGTACCCTGGAGAAGAGAGGTGCTAATCCTCTTTAGGTTTGTTGTTTGGTTAGTTGTCATTCATTCAGCAAGTGTTTATTGAGCACCGATCACGTATCCTGGTGCAGGAGGCAAGAGCCCAGGGCTTCGGAGGACAGGCCCGGGCTTAGCGTGAGGCCCTGCTGAATGTCTGTTCTGGTCCGTTGCCATCTCTCATGTTTGCCTAGAGTGGCAGTTCCCCACCTTGGCTGCGATTCGCTCATCCCTCAGCCCCATTGTGATTTAGTTCATGTGGAGGAGGCCTGGGTCCCCAGGGTTTGAAAGCTCTCTCTGTAACTCCAACATGCCCGGGAGTCTCGTAGGCAATGGAGATGCTTCAGCAATCGCAGTATGTTTACTAGCTTGGCAGCGTAGCTCACTCAGTCGAGGTAAGGTCATGACCCTTCTCAAGACCTGTGAGAAACGGGGCCTGTGTAAGAGGGGTTCCTCCACAACCGTGGTTCTCCAAGTAAGGATAGCATCACCTGGGAGCTTGTTAGAAATACAGGTTATCAGGCTCCACCCAGACCTACAGAAACACGAGGTCTGAGCAGAGACCCAGACCTCGGTGGGGCTGGTGCTCAAGGATGTGTGAAAACCACGAGCCATCTTGTCCTGGTCAAGCCCTGTGGCAGATTCCACAGGCGACCGATTTCTTAGTTTCTTTCTCAAAGCAGTGGCTTGCTAGGATTTCCTTCCCTCCCTCCCTCCGCTTTTTTTTTTTTTTTTGCAATTAAAATTTTTTTCACTTACAGTTGATAGTCAATATTATATGACTTTCAGGTGTATATCACTGCGGTTAGACATTTAACTTGTAACTTACAAAGTGATCGCCCTGATAAGTCTAGTACTTACCTGGCACCATACATGGTTATTGCAACATTATTAACTATATCCCTACGCCATACTTTGCATCCCTGGGACTGTTTTGTAACTGCCAGTTTGTACATCTTAACATCAGCCCCTACCCCCTTCTCATGGCAAGCATCAGTCTGTTCTCTGTGTCAGTGAGTTTGTTTCTGTTTTGTGTGTCATTTATTTTAATTACACATATAAGTGAAATTATATGGTGTTTATCTTTCTCTGTCTGACTTATTTCACTTAGTGTAATAACTTCTAGGTCTATCCATGTCATAAATGGCAAGATTTCATTCTTATTTGTATCTGAACTAGAGGCCCAGTGCACAAAAATTTGTGTACTCGGGGGAGGGGGGATCCCTCAGCCTGGCCTGTGCCCTCTTGCAGTCTGGGACCCCTCAGAGGATTTCCACCTACTGGCGTGCGTGCGTGAGTAGCTAATGGCCATTTCAGGCTACCCACAGTCCCTTCGGGGTTTGGGTCCCTACTGGGGTGCCTGGCCAGCCTGGGTGAGGGGCAGAGGACTGTTTCAGGCTGCCCACAGCCCCTTCAGGGTTCAGGTCCCTACTGGGGTGCCTGGCTAGAAGCTGGTATCTGGGATTTATTTAACTTCTATCATTGAAACTTTGTTGCCTTGGTCCTCCGCTCAAAGCCTGGGTTGCCCCTGGCAATCCAAGGTCCCAGCCCGGCAAGTATCTGGGGTTAATCTTCTATAATTGAAACTTTGTAGCCTTGAGTAGAGCTTAGGGCCCACAGGGCCCTGGCTTCCTCCATTGCCTGGGGCAACTCCAGCTCTGTGGCCACCGCCATCTTAGTTGAGTTAATTTGCATATTTGCTCCTGATTGGCTGGTGGGCATGGTTTGTGGGTGTAATGGAGTGAGGGTTAATTTGCATATTACTCTTTCATTAGATTAGATAGTAGAATTGTACATATGGACCACATTTTCTTTATCCATTCCCCTCCCTTCAGTGCAGCTCTGTTTACAAATAAATAAGCTTGGCAATTCCAGGTACCGTGGACACTTGGCCATTGTAAATAATGCTGCAATGGATATAGGGGTGCATATCATTTTGAATTAGTCTTTTGGCTTTCTTCAGATAAATACCCAGATGTGGGATTGCTGGGTCATATGGTAGTTCTATTTCTAATTTAATTTTTTTAGTAATCTCCATACTGTTTTCTTATTTAAAAAATTGTATTTATTATATTGATTGAGGTGACATTGGTCAACATGAACATACATTTTTAATGTGTGACTTGCTGTGTTACAACTTCAGTACTGTTTTCTGTAGTGGCTGCACCAATTTACAATCCCACCAACAGTTCACAAGGGTTCCCTTCTCCACATCTTCTCCAACACTTATTTGTTGATTTATTGATGACCACTATTGGGACAGATCTGAGGTTATACCTTATTATGGTTTTAATGTGCATTTCTCTGGATTTCCTTCCAACTTTATCTTAGAAAACCAGAGCAAGAGTTTCCATAACCCACTCCCAACACTTGGAAGTTCCATAGGAAAAGTCGTTACTGACTGTTATGTTTGCATATTCATAGATTTCGTCGTTTAAACTAGATTAGAAATCTGATCACATAAGGACCCGTTGTATCTTAATTTAAAAAGTTATAGAGTTTATCTCAAGCCCCAAATTGTCATTCCATTTTTTTCTGTTGAAGAAAAGTGGAATTGAGCCCATAAAAGTGGAAGACTTAAAAATTCCACACTTCTTCATAGCAAGGAGTACAATAATTCTTATGAAAAGAGGGGAGGGAATTATATACCGATTTAATCTAATGACTTGTAGGCTCATACAAATCTTGGGACCCATCCAGAATGTCTTAAAATGTCATAAAACAAAACCCTGCCTAACCATCCTGTTATCGTTATAAGACTTCTCACTTGCAGAAAGCATTGCCCCAAAGCAGCCCTCCCCTAACCCTCCTTCAGGACTGGCCTGCCTGCAGCTTGCTGAGGGAAATTAGTTCCAGGCTGCCCTGGGCCACTCGCATGGTGAAATGTGTCCTGCATTGTGTTGTCGCTTCCTGTGGCTGCTGTCACACTTGGCCACATAGGTATAGTCCAAAACAACACAGATTTATTATCTCAGAGTTCTGGCGGTCAGAGGTCCAAAATTGGTCTCACGCAGCTCAAATCAAGGTGTCAACAGAGCTGCCTTCCGGAGGTCCCTACGTTGCTTAGCTGCGGCCTCCTGTGTTGCCACATGGTGGCCCTCTGCCTCTGCCTCTGCCTCGGCAGCATGGTCACGTCCCCTTCTCAGACTCTGGCCCTCGTCCTCTTCTGAGGACCCTGTGGATCACCCAGAGAATCATGGTCAACTCCTGTCTCAAGATCCTGAACTTAATCACACCTGCACAGTCCCTTTTGCTTCCTAGGTTAAAGTACTCACAGGTTCTGGGGTTAGGAGGTGGGCCTCGCTGGGGGCACACATGCTGAATGCTTTCCCGAAGTGACTCCCCCCAACTTGTAGCTCCTCAAGCCCATAGACAAAGCAAACCTACCAAGAACCCCACCAATCCTAAGGACCCCGGGGGCCGGCCTCAGGTTTAGTGGGCTGCAGCCTGGCTGGAATTTAGGATGAGCCTGAAGCAGTCTGCTGTCCTGGGCCAGAAACAGGGACTGCAGGTGGGTGTCCCCTGAGCTGGGCCATCCTCATCCCCACTTCGGATTCTCAAGGACGTTGTTAATTATGGGACTGAGTGGAGCAGCTGTGAATTTCTTCCTGTGAAATCAGTGCCAATAGGGCAGCACCTCCCCCCACCCGCCCCTCCCTTCAGTGCAGCTCTATTCACATATAAACAAGGTTGGGAAGGAGAGGCACCGACTTGCTGGGCTGGCCAGAGAGGACAGGTGGTGCTAAGGCTGCAGCGGGTTCTCCACGAGGTCCGTGATCCTGCTCCTGGTGATGGGCGCGTGGGGAGGCTGCCAGTTTCCTCTGCTGTCCAGGAACCTGACAGCTCTGGGGCCTCTGCTGCCTGCAGCAACCTGTGCAGCCCCTTAGCCTGTAGTTGGCTGGTTGTGCCATGATTGTGCTTTGTCTCTTCCCCAGCATTCATCTACGACATACCTTTAAGTACACATTGGCTGCTGCGCAGCACAGGTCTGAGGGTTCAGCTGATTCCCAAGTATAGACTGAGTCAGAATGCAGGACCTCATCGCCCAGCAGAGGCTGCCTGAACTCTGCTAAGAGAGCAAGCGTGTGCTCCCCAGCAGGCCCAGTAGCTTGGGATACCTGCTTTGATACCCCGAGGGCAGGTTTTCTAAAGAGCTGCTTTTCTAAATTGGACCAGGAAAATCTACCACGTCAGAATCTTTCCTTTGATTGAGTAACTTCAAGAGTCATGCACTTGCACTTGGACCATCAAGGCATGTCCACATGCTATCTTTGGGGAATGAGTTATAGATACCTTGTTACTCTAAGCCTTGGACCCATTCAGTGAGTCACTCCAGAATCCACAGGCCTAGACAGTATCCAAGGACATGTTAAACACGGGTTAGCGTTTTTAAATTCATCAGATGAGTATCTTTCTAGCCTGAATTTCTAGTTATTTCCCCAGTGATGCCAATTACAGAAGTAAAATGTGATCTCAACCTATTTGAACTTTTTGATCAAATTAGCACATTGCATAATTTGTGGATTCAGGGTCTGTCTTTACCAAAGCATTACTTTTGCCTTACAAGGCCATGCATGTGTTTACTTGTAAATGCTCTGATGCCCAGCACTTGCTAGAGATGGCCATGCCCTCACATACCACATCACCCCCAAATCTTGTTAGAATTGTTACCTGAATATCCTCCACCACTTGATGAAGTTTATTCCTTTGTAGCTGAGACAAGCCACAATAGTTGTATATTAAAGTTACTCATTGCGCAACTGATGTGGTTCAGTGGTTGAG
The DNA here is from genome assembly GCA_004026665.1 of Murina feae. Taxonomy (NCBI): domain Eukaryota; kingdom Metazoa; phylum Chordata; class Mammalia; order Chiroptera; family Vespertilionidae; genus Murina; species Murina feae. Next base: position 6,397 of record PVJC01016749.1, on the reverse strand, counting down.
CATCAACCTATGAACCAGGAGGTCACGGTTCCATTCCCGATCAGAGCATTGCCTGGGGTTGCAGGCTTAATCCCCAGTAAGGGGTGTGCAGAAGGCAGCCAATCAATAACTCTCTCTCATCATTGATATTTCTATCCCTCCTTTCCTCTCAAAATAAATTAAAAAATACATATTTTTAAAAGTTACTCATTAATGTTTAAATATCACAGACATAGGGCTTATCTCAGCCAGGATAGGCTTGGTTATGCTGACGTAACAAATTACTCAGGCTCACACTTCGTGTTCACCATGGTTGGCTGGGAGCTCCACCCATGGTGTCGGGAGCCCGAGCTGCTGGAGGCTCCTGTCTGTGTGCGGAGCAGGAGCAGGGGGCACAGGCAGATCAGACACTGGTTCTTCAGGCTCTGTCTGGAAGTGACACAAGCCAATTCCACTCATATTTCATCGGCCAAAGCAAGCTACAGGACCATGCCCAATGCCAAGGGGCAGAGGAGTCCACTCCTACCCTGTGTGGAGAAGGAGAACCAGCATCTTCACCATCAGCTCTCATGTCCTGATCCCTACCCCAGGCAGCACTTCTCTTAAGCCACATTACCTAGCAGGATTGAGATGATAGGAGAGTCAAACTCCACAAATCCCCGTCCTGTGGTCTTTGCTTCTCTTCCTCCATGCTTAGATGATCCTATCCAAGCCATTGTCATCTCTGCCCTTTTCCACTCTTGCTTGACCAACAGTCTACTTCCTGCGCTGTCGCCACAGTGTAGTCCGCATACATAAATCGAGTTGTGTCACTATTGACTAAACCTCCAGTGGCGCCCTGGCAGGTAAATCCACAACTCCGCTGCAGTTGGCAAGGTGTCCCTGGCTGTCCTCCACACCCTCCCACCTTATCTCATGCCCTACTCCTCTCCCTCCACACCTGCCACACTGACCTCCTAACACTTCCATGCTGTTCCCTCTGCCAGGAATGGCTTTTCCCGTCTCTGCAGGGACAGCTCCTTCAGCTCCTCAGCGAGTGGCCTTCCCAACCCCTCCTCATTGCCGCCCCTTCAGTTACCCTCTGGCCCACTTCTCGTTTGTACTTTTCTCCTCGCGTATCCCATGAATTGAGATGTTTATTGTGTACTTGAGTATTGTCTGCCTCTGCACTGGAACAGAAGTTCACAAAGCAGGGCCTGTCTACGTGTGCCCACTGTTCTCTCCCCAGCTCTAGAACAGTCCCCGGGCACTCATGGCCTGAATGATCAAATAAATGAACAGAAATCAACTGGAAAAAAGTTTCCCTTTTATTTCCTTCTTCCATTCACTGAGTTCTCAGCACAGATTCAAAAATATCTGAATTCCAGAAGTGAGCAGAATAACTTCCAGGTGACTGGGGAGTTGTTCTCATTCCCGTTTTGAGCGAACACTTTTTGCAGAACGGGCAGGCGGCCGAGAGCCTCTGGAGACGGGAGAGAGGGCTCTCCGGGGATACCAGGGAGTTTCCTGGCCGGCTGCCTGTCCAAAGGGGCATTGTCGACATGAGGCTTAGGTCAAAGCCTCCTTCTCGATAGTGCTACTAAAAGTGTACACTGTTGCTCCGGAGCAAATGAGGATAGAGACACTGTCATTCCTTCTTAGGATAATGGCACCCGTCTCCCAAAGTTCATTTCCTCCCAAAGGCAAGGAGGTCACTTCCCCCCCTGGGCTGAGGATAATGCAGCTTGTTGGAGAAATTATGCATCAAAACCCTCATTAAAAACTCATACACTAGTGTGTGGCGAGGAACCGACAGGCACTCACTGAGCCGTGGAGAGTGCCTTTGCCGCTCCCCAGGAATCACCGATGTAAACGCAGCCCTGGGGGAGGCGGGACCTCAGCAGTGGAGGGTGTGCATACGTGGAGGTGGGAACCAGTGGCATCTAGAAGAATGCTAAAGCTGATTGGCTTTTCCACGGGGATTTGTCAAAGACCCTCTCACTTGGCTCTGTCCAGGCTGATACGTAGGCCTAGGCAGATGGTCTGCAGAGTGCCAGCCCCCACTTTTCACACATGGAGACCTGCACAGAGCACCCTGGGGAGCGGGTGAGAGGATCATTTAGCCATTGCCCAGCTGATGGGCCATTCTGTTGCCTCCATGAGGCAGTTTTGCAAGCTCACGGTGTGGACGTCAGGTGAAACCAGGCCCTCAGATTGCCTCTCCTCCTATTGAACCTCCACCCCTCACACCACCTACTCTCTTTCAGGGGCCATGTTCAGAGCTGGGAACTTCAGCCTCCCCTACCCCCTCCACCCCAGTCTCATCCATCTGTAGGCCTATGAAGTTCCCTAGTAAACCTAAGCATTCGTTCATGTATGCATTTATTCGTTAGCAGGATTTTGTCAACTCTGAGAGTAAAAACAGAAAAGGAAAGAAAAGAAGGTTCCTACTGCTTCACTCACTCTGTGGCCTTGAGCAAGTTATTTGATTTCTGTGTGCCTCAGTTTCCCCTTCTATATACCAAAGATGGGCTGGTAATGAGATGGAGCATGTCCTTAAAGGATGCTGGGACAAGCGTGACATGGGTCCATCCAGAACCCTCACACCCTGCATTTCTATATGCAGAATCATGTGCCCGGCCTGTCACACACCCCAGAGGCTGTATTTGTTTCTCATCAGGCAGTTCTTGTGAAGCTCCATATAAAATGCTTAGAGAGCAAACCTGCTTCGGAGGCTGTGAGCATCCTGCCTCAAATCCCGCAGCTCATATGAGGAAGTGAATAAGACGGTGCTAATCCACCTGGGCGTCTGCCCCTTGGTTGAGAAGCCCCATAGTCCCACCCAAGTCTAGGGACTGGTAATGCAGCAAGTCACACGTGACTACACGTTTCTGTATGGGATTCTGCCAGAAACACCGTCACGTGGAAGAGGACCCAGAAGATAGTGCCAGACCCGCGCTCCCCTGCTTGGAACGGAGACATGGGGACCTCAGACACCATCCCCTGAAGATGAAGGTTCCCAGAGAGGAAGTTGGGAGAGAACAGAGCTCCAACTGAAGGAAGCCAGAAACCCAAGCTCATTCCTCATCCGACACTGCCAACCACTGTGTAAATGCTACTTAATGTATTAAACAAGGAGGAGAGAGAAATCGGGCTCATTATACATCGCACATTTGCGTTTCTCTTTAATATGGTAAAAGCCTGTAAGATATTTGCCAGGAGAGTAGTTGCTAAAGCCATCTCGCCAGAAAAATCATCTTGGGAGAGAGAGACGGTGACGTGCCTCAGGCCTGGAATGTGTGTACATGCATTCGTGTGTATCCGTATGTAATGCCTGGGGCATTCTCAGGAGGACTTTTTTATAATACCAAGTTAATATCCGACAAAAAATCAGTCATTTTATAAACAAATAACCTGGGGCCAGCACCTGGAAGTGTCTCTGCTGCTCTTTTCCTACCCTGAGTGTGTCTGTGTGGAGCACAGGGAGGCCTCTTGGTCTCGGGTCCCAGACGTTCAGGTCCCACCTTCTCCAGGCAGCCTTCCCTCAATGCTGAGTGTTAGCTGTCCTTCCTCCGGGTTCCTTTCTTGTACTCTCTCGGCTGCTTGAGACACGGTTCTCTCTCCATTTCCCCTTCAATTAGAGAGCAGGACCCGGCCTGTGGAATCTTTGTCTTTTCAGCATCTCACACAGTGCCTGGTGCATAGTGGTGCCGAGTAAACGTGTTTGATGAATAAATGAACTCAAGCTATATGGACATTGCTGTGTGGCATCAGTGTACCAATTCCACCCTCCCCAGTTCCCTCCATTACTTTAACTTGTTCGGTAATTGTTCATGGGAAGATGCTCAGGCTTTACCTACACAGTGGATACTGACAACACTGCCAGCATTTGCAGGAGATTTTACAAAGGCTGTCCATTAACTATGCCTGATGACAAGGATGAGTTCTTTGGCACAGCTGAGATCTGGCTTTACCGATTTACCAACCAGAACTGGCCCACTCCCCTTGCTTCCCGCACCTCAGGCTGAGCAGGGGGCCTCCAGTGAAGCAGTGTTGAACCCAACGGCTGGAAATTGACATGAATTATAAGACACTTGACTCTCTGCTGGGCATCAAGTGTTGTCCAAAATATTTCTGAGCTATTGAGTTGCTTGTATGTCATTATTTCATCTCTCCTAGCTCTGAAGACCTTCTGAATATACTTAACATTACGTCTATTTCCCCTTTTTGTTTTTGGACAGCTGATTAAAATCACCACCCAGAAGAGTCCTTCTCAGCTCTTACTCTCTCCTTAAGTAACTGAGAATAATTGCTACCTTCCCCGTTAGTGCTCCCATTAATATCGAGAATGTGTATTGCAATCTTGGTTCATCTAAGCACGCTAGAAGAATACATCTTCATTGTCTCAGGCTACTTCCCTTTTAGTTGCTTTCCTATTACCAGGTCTCTGGGGTGCAGACCCTTTCATGTATGGAGGAAGCAGTCCCTCCCTCGACCTTCTCTGCAGCTTCGTGGTTCCCACACATTTCTGGGAGCCATGCAGTGTAGCTTCTCTGTTGCCAGAGGCCCAGAGTTTCAAAGTTTGGGCCCAGAGGCATCTCACTGGCCTCACGCCAGGTCCTGTCTCTCTCTCCCCACTAGGGCTCACTGTCCTGGTCTCTAGTCCATAAGAGAGTTTGCCTGCCTTAGGACTTGACACAAATGGGTCACGTGGCATGTATGCCCCTGTGTCTCTTTCTCTCAGCATCACCTCTGGGAGAGTCATCCATGTTGCTGCAAGTGGCAGTTATTCCTGTTGCTGTGCAGTATTTCATTATATGAATATACCACTATTTTTTTATCTTACTGTCGATGGATATTTGGGTGGCTCCCGGTTTGGCTCAGTTACATGTTGTGCTGTGATTAACATTCTTGTCTGTGTCTTCTGGTGGCTGTAAGCCTTCTGTGAGTTTGTGCTAGGAATGGAATTGCTGGGTCACGGGCTGTGTTCCCTCAGGTAGATTCTGCCGAAGAGTTTCCCACGTGGTTATCCAGTGATGTGTGCTTCACAGTGGCGCTTTCTTAGAGGAAGGGAAAAATACAAAGAATAAAGATAATAAGCAGATTCCCATTACCAGCTATTCACATTGTGTCATATTTGCTTCTAAGTTCTTAAAATTTTATTGTAAAATATTTCAAAAGTGCCCCAGAATATACAGAAAAGTATAATGAGCACACATGTATCGTAGTCTGGTTTAGTAAAGTTTAGTGTTACAGATACAGCGGGATCGTCTCTGCCCTCCTCCCAGACAGAGCCATCCTGTGGAGTGAGGTGTGTGCTTCCTGCCTGTGGTCTTGTACTTTCATTGCATATGATTATGAGAGGGATTTTTTTTAACTTCACATAAATGATATCAGGTATTTTATCACACCTGTATTTTTCACCAGTGTTGCCTCTCTTGAGATTTGTATATTTGGATGCATGGCCTTCTAATTCATTAACTTCCACTGCTGTGTCACTGATACTCAGTTGTATGAATATTCAGTGTTGTATTTGTTGTCCCTTGATGGGCAGTTAGGTTGTTTACTAATTTTCTCTGTTCAAAGTGTAGCGAGCACCCTGGTCACATCGCCTGGCACACACTTGATACCTCATTTCTCTAGGTTGTGTCCCAGTGAATGAGGTTGGTGGCTGATGGGCATGCCTGGCCCCAACTTTCCCAGCTATTTCCACATTGCCTCCTGAGCAGCGCCATGCACTGCACACAGTGAGGCACGTGGCATGTGAGGAGCGAACTCAGAAGAGCCAGGCAGGGACAGTCACCTTGCATACTTAGCTGAGGAGTTTGGACTTTATCCTGAAAGCAAAGAAAATGGCATGGTTTTTAAAAATGTTTTTGCGTTAACCCGTGGACACAGACAATAGGATGCTGAAGGCCCGGGGTCGGGGCGGGGGGGTGGGAGTGTTGAAGAAAGTCAGTGGGAGAAAAGGAGGGACATATGTAATACTTTCAACAATAAAGACTTATGTAAAAAGTGGTTTTGCACTTTTTAAAAAAAGTTTCCTCAGGAGGCAGTGTGAAGGGTGAATGGCAGAAGGAAAAACCAGCCCAGAGAAATGCCCAGAGGGCTACAAACATATCAAGAGGAACATAAGTTACTCACATATCCACTAATTCAAGGAAATTTTCTTAAGCACCTAATGTGTGCCAGCCATTGAGAATACAGCAGGGAGCTAAACAGATAAGCCCTATTCACATAGGTACTACAATGGGGTGGGACAGATGATGTACACTTAAAAAAATATGGAGATAATTTTTAATAACTCTGAGAAGCATTAGCCAGATAAGAGACTTCACTCTAGACTGTCCTGCGAAGTTTGCCCAGGTCATAGGAGGGGTTAGTTATGAACTGAACGATATGGAATTTCTTCAACCTAATATATATATACTAGGGGCCC
>PVJC01016748.1:21300-33445 GCA_004026665.1 Murina feae | reverse complement strand
ATCAGCTGACCCTAAGATAGAAACATTTTTCTGGATTATTTGGGTAGGTCAAATGTAATCATAAGGATCCTTAAAAGTGAAAGATGAAGGCAAAAGAATACAGTTTCAGAGAAATACGGTTATGGAAGAAGGGTCAGAGAGGTGTAATGCTGCTGGCTGTGTGGCTGCAGGAGATAATGAACCAAGGAATGCAGTGGCCCCTACAAGCTTCAGAAGACAAGAAAAATGGGTACTGCCCTGGGACCTCCAAAAGTCATGCAGCCCTGCTGACACTCTCATTTTAGACTAGTGAAACCTGTGTTAAAATTCTGACCTTCAAAACTGTAAAAAATAAATTAGTGCTGTTTTAAGCCAAGAAATTCCTTGTAATTTTTACAGTCACAATAAAAACACATGGATATTGTACAATATTCGTACAATATTGAAATTTCTGTAACAGGTGGAATATTTGGTTGCAAACAACAAAAAACGGACTCTAGCTAATGCAAATATGAAAGGAATTTATTGCAATTATAGTATAGATCTCACAGAAGCCACAAAACTTTGGCAAATCTGGTTCTGGAAGTGAAGCAAGGACCAAGGAAGGCCAGACACCAAGGTGTACAACTGAAGTTTTTGCATTAGTCAGAGTCAAACTGAAAAGTCAGCCCGACCGGTGTGGCTCAGTGGCTGAAGGTCGACCTACGAAACAGGAGGTCATGGTTCAATTCCCAGTCAGGGCACATGCCTGGGTCTCGGGCTCCATCTTTAGTGTGGGAGTGCAAGAGGCAGCCAATCCATGCTTCTCTCTCATTATTGATGTTTCTCTACTTTTCCCTTCCTCTCTGAAATCAATAGAAATCTATTTTAAAAAAGCCAGAAAGCACTCTAGGTATTTAAGCAGAAGGAATTTAAAACAAGGAATTGTTTACATGGGTGTTGGAAGTGCTAAAAGAACAAAACGCAAAGGGCGACCAGAGAACAAAGGAGAAGACGTTACTATGGATAGGAGTGTTAATCAATATGATACTGATCTGGAGCCCATTATCCTGCACTCACTGTTCCCCTAGTGACGTTGCCAGAGACCTCCTGTGGGAAAAAAGACTTCCCCCTGCCTTCAAATCTTCCACCATTACTTCCCATCAGCAGAATCTATAGAAAGTCAGCTAATAAGGAAGTCTGGGGAATGTACTTTAAAAGGTTTTAATCCCAGCAATATACAAGAGAGAAGTGAAAAGTGAGCATAGCCATAGCTGGTTTGGCTCAGTGGGGAAAGCATTGGCCCATGGGCCGAAGGGTCCCCAGTTTGATTCCAGTCAAAGACACGTACCTCAGTTGCAGGCTCCATCCTTGGCTCTGGTCAGGGTGTGTGCAGGAGGCCAGGAATTGATGTGTGTCTCTCGCATTGATGTTCTCTCTGTGTGTCTCTGCCCCTCGCTTCCACTCTCTCTAAAAATCAATGGGAAAATATCCTTGGGTGAGGATTAACAAAAGAAAAAGAAAAGTGAGCATAGAGCTGAGAGACAATGGACCTCATCTGGCACAGAAAGAGTACAGTTCGCCTGTTCGTTTTCTATTGCTGTGTATAAAATTATCACAGATGTAGCACCTTAAAACAACCTACATTTACTATCTCAGAGTTTATGTGGGTCAGGAGATGCAGCATGGCATAACTGGGTTCTCTGCTCAGGGTCTCACAAGACTTTGATCGGGGTTGGCCTGAGCTTTGATCCCATCTGTCTCCAGGTCCTTGTCCAAGATCACATGGCTATTGGCAGAATTCAGGGCATTGTGGTTGTGGGATCAAGGTCCCTGCTTTCTTGCTGGCTGTTGGCCAAGGGCTGCTCTTACCTCCTACAGTTTCTTGCCATGTGGCCTCCTCATAATATAATAGCTTACTTCTACAGGACAGCAGGAGAATCTATCTAGTCTTCTGAGACAGATTGAGTTTATATAATGTAACAAAAACAGGGAGTGACTATCTCCTCACATTTGCAGTGTTCTGTTGGCTAGGTGCAAGTCACAGATTCCATCCACACTCAAAAAGAAAGGCTTATTAAAGAGTGTGACTGTTTGGAGGGTTACCTTAGGGCATATTCACTGTAGTTTGGATGTAGAATTGGCACCAGCACCTCACACTTCTGGTGCCTATGTATAATTTCTAAACTTCCCTGAATCTTGATATTCAAGATTTAAGGGATGTAGCATTCATTGGCTGAAACCTTGTCATATCCTTTCTCATTTCTTCCATAGATAATAATAGAAGGGTGGATTTCCCTCCTTCATTTTCCATAGTGGTTCCACCAATGCTTCACAAAGTAGAGGATCCCTTCCAAATATAGGGGTGTCTTTATGGATGCCCACTTGTTATATCTCTCCATTTATTCAGGTCTAGGACATACTCTAAAGCAGCAATTTTCAAACTGTGTGCCACGGCACATTGATGTGTTGCGAGAATTTTTAAAATATGCAATACCTGACACGGTTCAGTGTGATCACTAAAGAAATCGCTTCAATAATAAATGTATTCAATATATATTTTATTTAAAACAAACTTTCAAATAACCTTTAAAATGTAACTTTTTCTCCTTAAGTATATTTAATTTAGCTATTGAGCCCTCATAAAGGCGGTCAGCAGTGTTAAACTTAATCTTGCCAATACAAGGTAACTGAACCGTTTCCAGCTGGAAATTGACTATTTTGAGTAATTTAGTATTCCCCACTCCTTCATCTCCTCAGAAATAAACTAGGTTCTTTCTCTGTGACTGGCTATAAATCAGGCTTCAAAATAAACAGGGTTTCTAGATACAGAGATCTTCTTTTTTACTGAAATCAATCATAATTTAACTTGCTCATCTGGTCTTTGTCATTGAGTTCTGGCATTCATTGCTTAAGTTCATAATCCTATCATGGCCTGTGGTTACTAGGACAACATTCTTGATTTTACAGAGAGCAAGGGAGAGGAGGAGAGAGAGAGAAACATTGATGAGAGAGAAACATCAATCCTATGCCTCCTGCATGTCCCTTAATGGGGATCAAGCCTGCAACCCGGGCATGTGCCCTGACTGGGAATCAAACTATGACCTCCTGATTCATAGGTAGACACTCAACCACTGAGCTATGCTGGACGTGCAATTGTTTATTAATTGCCCTTATTTTTTTATTATCTCTCTATAGGATGTCATTAAAACTTAATAGCACCACCAGACAATTCCATTGTTCTTATATGCATTGACGGTGACCTCTTTTTTTTTATTTTATTGCTGGGGGAAGGGAGAGAGACAGAGAGTTAGAAACATCGATGAGAGAGAAATATTGATCAGCTGCCTCCTGCACACCTCCTTCTGGGGATGTGCCCGCAACCAAGGTACATGCCCTTGACACTAAGATGACCAGATGTCCCGCTTTTGGCGGGACAGTCCCAATTTTTAACAATTTGTCCCGCGTCCTGCGGCGTTTTAAAAAAGTCCCGATTTTTGGAAAGAATGCACGACAAGCTAGGGAACAGCAGGAGAACGGGAAGGGGATATACGGTTTTCGGTGGCCAAATGGTTAATGGTGTCCCGCTTTACCAATGTTAAAATCTGGTCACCTTACTTGACCGGAATCGAACCCGGGACCCTTCAGTCCGCAGGCCAACACTCTATCCACTGAGCCAAACCAGTCAGGGCAACGGTGACCTCTTGGCTCATGGACTGACGTTCAACCACTGAGCCACACCGGCCAGGCTAGGACACAATTCTAATTCATCTCTATCCTGACTCCGGACACCCTCAGGTTCACTGGTGCTCTTTCCCAGACTCTCAGAGGTTTAGAACACTCAGCTGCTTTCTCCATCCCAGGCCGATGTGCATGAGTCTCTGTGAGGCAATTTCAGGTACATCTGCTGGGGGACCTCTCTCAGCATCTGTATCCTCTGTTCTAGTGCCTTGCTAAGTGAGAGGCCTGCAGTCTCCTGACTGCCTCTGAAATGTATAGCACACTTCCTTCCCTCCTCAGATCCCATCTTGCCTCACCCCTTGCACCCATCCTAGACAGTGGGGGCCAGACCCCAGTACTCTCTTAGGAATACTCACTGTTCTATAATTCTTGTTTCCTCTCCCAATTCCTCACCCTAATGGGATTTTATCTAGTCTGGGGCAGGAGTTTCTCTTACACGATCATGCACACTTGCTCACTTGGTTGTTTATAAATAATCCTCATTTTCTACTTAGGAGGTCATAAAGAGAGTGAAATGGAAAAACATGCTCTTTGAAAACACTAAAGCTCTTTAAACATATAAGGTGACATTTCAACAAATGTCTTCATAATGGATAATCTTCTTAGTCTGCACTTAGCATTTCTTCAAACTTTTATGAAAAAAGAAAAAAACAAAGTACTTCACAATTGATTATCTTAAAATCTGAATTTATAAATTTGTTTGGACATGATATTCTTTAAGGAAATACCTTATATCTCTAGGGCATGATGCCCTTTTGCAAAAATTGGTATTAACTATATAATAGCTTCTGATTTTTCTTCTAGGTATCAAAACTGGTTTTAAGCTTCATTTTTCTTTTTGTGTCACACACAATTTATTATAAGATGACTTTTCCTCAAAACACATTGACCACCCTATTAACATATTCAGGTCACAGTCAGCCTAAACAGTCCATAGTCCTGAATGAAAATGAAGGGGGAAAATGTGTGGCATTCAACTTGAAATCGGAAATAAGGTGACTAGGAAGTAGCAGAGAGATTCTACAAATAGTAGTCCATTCTCACTGTTTATATGAATCAGACTATTCCGTAGGGCAGTTGGACCCACAATACTTGATATTTTATGCTCCTTTCTCCCCCCATTGAACAATTTTACCCTGATATGATGTCATTTTTAAAAATCATACAGCCTTAAAGAAAAAAAAAGTTACCATAAAGAGACTGCATGGAAGAGAGAAGGGCTAGTTGCATCCACATGCTTTGCTTGATGATGACAACCTATAATAATAATCTATGTATATAAGAGCCTAAGCGACCAAATGACTGTTCGATCATTCAACCAGTAGATATGATGTTCACTGACCACCAGGGGGCAGATGCTCAATGCACAGGCATGGAAACATGGAATAGACTGATGAATCTCAGAGGGAAGGGGGAAGGAGGAGGGCAGGAAGAGATTAACCAAAGATCTTATATGCATATGAGAGGAGCTGTGCATGGATTCCTGCACCAGTGGGGTCCCTAGGCCTGGCCTTTGCCCTCTCACAATCCGGGACCCCTTAGAGGATGTTGGACTGCTAGTTTCAGCCCGATCTCCGCAGGCCAAGCTGAGGGACCCCACTGGTGCACAAATCCGTGCACTGGGTCTCTAGCAAACCACTGTGCTAGATCTTGCACTTATATTATCCACTTAATCATCATAACAATTCCATTAATTAGGTACTCTCATTGTCTCCATTTTATAAATGAGAAAAATAAGACTCAGAGAATTTAAGTGACTTACCCATAATCAATGACACAGAAGAAATATTGGGATAATAAGTGCACCTAAGTAATAAGGTTGCTTGGTTGAAATTCATATGTTGAATTACAATCTCCAGGAGGTGGAGACTGTGCTTACAAACTTTCACAATAAAATATTTCTATCACCTAAAATTAATTAATATTTTACTGTAAACTTCCAGATATCATCCTATCTAATAAAAGAGTGATATGTAAATTAGGTGTCACTCCATCACAAAGGTGGCCGCCCCCATAGCCACAAGATGGCAGTGCCCAATCTGACTCAGCCCTGCCACTGAAGTGGTCAGGCCTGATAGCCAGGCAAGTAGAAGGGGAGGCGGGGAGCCTGAGGACAGAACAGGCAATCAGAAGGGGCTGGGGGTCCCCTGCCCAGGCCAGAGGCCTTCGCCAGAGGCTTCAGGCATGGGCAAGGGTGGAGCCAGTGATCGGAGGGGGCAAGGGCAGAGCCGGTGATCGGTGGGGTATGAGGGTGCCCTACCCAGGCATAAGGCCTGGGCCAGAGGCCTCAGGCCTGGGAAAGGGCAAGGCTGGAGATTGCAGGCACCTGGGCTCTGCAGAGCCAGCGATCAGAGGGGCAGGAGTGGAGCCTGTGATCACAGGGGTCTGGGCATGGGCGAAGTTGGCAATGCAGGGATCTGGGGGGTCCTCTGTCCAGGCCTTGGCCAGAAGCTGTAGTGGAGCAGGGTCAGACCTGTGATCAGAGGGGACTGGGGGTCCCCTGCCCAGGACTGCAGCCTTGGCCAGAGGCTGCCAGTGGGGCAAGAGCAGAGCTGGTGATGGCAGGGGACAGGATCAGAGCTGGTGATCGCAGAGGCCTGGGCTCTGTGAAGCTGGTGATCGGAGGGGCTTGCAGGTCTTCTGCCCAGGCCATTTAGCCTTGGCCAGAGGCTGAAGGTCTGGGCAGGGTCAGAGCCAGTGATTTCAGGGGTCTGGGGGTCCCCTGCCCAGGCCTGCATCGTCGGCCAGAGGTTAGAGTCCTGGGCAGGGGTGGAGCTGGGATTGGAGGTGCAGGGGTGGAGCTGGTGATCAGAGTGAACTACAGAGGAAACACATTTTCCTACTGCTCATTGGCTAGGCTCCCTGTATGCCATTGGTAATAGTCTTAGTAACTTGGGTAATAAGAATCCAAAAAGGCAATCTAGGGATTTTCCACCACACTCCTGGAGAAAAAAAAAATGAAGGTCCACTGCTGGAGGGCTAAGAAATGTCATATCCTGCCCTAGCCGGGTTGGCTCAGTGCATAATGCCTCAACACTGCAGGGTCTGGGTTCAATTCTGACCAAGGGCATGTACATAGGTTGCAGGCTTCTCCCTGGCCAGGGCCCAGGTCAGGGCATACGTAGGAGGCAACCAATCAAAGTGTTCCTCTCACTTCGATGTTTCTCTCTGTTTTTCCCTTCTCTTCCACATTCTCTAAAAATCAATGGAAACATATCCTCAGGTGAGGATAAAAAAAGAAAGAAAGAAATGTCATATCCTATGAAAGACACATCTTGAAAATGCCTAAAGAAAGTTGTCATTTTTTCATAGTGAAGGGACTGGAGTCCATGTTAATGAAAATACCTTGGTGGCTGCGGTGACTGTCAGTGGCTGCAGCAGCAGGGTGATGGGGCTGGTGGCTTCCCCTGATTAGCCTGGTCACTTCCCACAAAGAGAGGCCAGACTGCAGTTTAGGCTCACTCCCCAAGGGGAGAAGGAAGCGGGCCTAAGCTGTCAGTAGGACACCCCCTGAGGGCTCCCAATATGTGAGAGCGGGCAGGCTGGGCTGAGGACACCACTCCAGTGCACAAATTTCGTGCACCTGCTGGCATGCCTGTCCAGCCTGGGTGAGGTACAGAGGGCCGTTTCAGGCTGCCCACAGCCCCTTCAGGGTTCAGGTCCCTACTGGGGTGCCTGGCCAGCTTGGATGAGGGGCAGAGGGCCATTTCAGACTGCCCACAGCCCCTTCAGGATTTGGGTTCCTACTGGGGTGCCTGGTTGGAAGCAAGTATCTGGGATTTATTTAACTTCTATAATTGAAACTTTGTTGCCTTGATCCCCCACTCAAAGCCTGGTTGCCCCTGGAAACCCAAGGTCCCAGCCTGGCAGGTATCTGAGGTTTATTTATCTTCTATAATTGAAACTTTGTAGCCTTGAGTAGAGCTCAGGACCAGCAGGGCCCTGGCTTCCTCCATTGCCTGGGGCAACTCCAGCTCTGTGGCTGCTGCCATCTTAGTTGAGTTAATTTGCATATTTGCTCCTGATTGGCTGGTGGGCATGGCTTGTGGATGTGGCTTGTGGGTACAATGGTGTCAGGGTTAATTTGCATATTACTCTTTTATTAGATTAGATGCAAATACGTAAGTTCAGGTTGTAAACAATATTGAGATCATAGGCTTCACAGAATCATAAATATATTTTATGTTAATTAAATATCTTAATGACTTATAATTCTTCATTACACATTTGTATCATAATTTTTTATCAATCCTGTATTATCATGTTTCCAATATTTCAAAACTATAATATTATTTTACAAATGTCTTTGTTCAATTATGTGATTATATTCTTATAAAAATTTTTAAATGAAGATGCTTAGATAAAAGAAATTCACTTTTTTAAAAGAATATGGTTTTATTGATTTTAGAGAGAGAGCAAGGGAGAGGGAGAGAAACATCTATGTCAGAGAGAAACACCAAACTGGCTGCCTCCTGTATACCCCCTACTGAGAATCAAGCCCTGAATGGGAATTGAACCAGTGACCTTCCTGTGCATAGGATGAAGCTCAACCAACAGCCACACTAGCCAGAGCAGAAATGCACTTTTTAAAGCTTCAGTGTATATTGCCAAGTTGCCCTTCAGAAAAGTGTATTCCAATTTACACTTCAAGTGTATCTGAGATTGTGTTTTTTTTCTATTTAGTCTTTACTAGTTTTAATAATCTTTAGTTATGGATCTTTGAAAACCTAAACTTCCCAACTGACAGGGCAGCTAGAGCTGTTTCTCCACAAGCTAGTTGTCTTGAGAGATGTTTTTGCTTAAATGTAACATTTCTCAAGAAACTACCTACAATGATAAACTGCACTTTGGTGAGTCATAGGAAATGTGACTGACCTTAGGAAAATATTGTCTCTACCCCAAGTCCAATGTTATATATTTTTATAGGTATATTGAACTCTGTAGAAAGTGTAGTTTTTCCTTTACTTCAACTTGTGTCCTGAAGTCTAATTAGTCTAATTGGATGAGGAAATTAAAAGGTTTGAGAAAAGTAATCCAGAGCAAAGTTGTGTTTTGTTTTGTTTTTGGTTTATTCCATTGGCAATTTCCTGCTGTTTCTTGAAATTGCCCTGAGTGCCCAAGTGACACTTCCCCTTTCGTTTCTAACAACAGACCAATGAAAATGAAAATCATGTTCCAGGTTTTGGTAAATGTGGGCCTCACCCTTCCAGTTTCTGGTTTGACAAGTACTGTTGGGATGCAACAAAACAAAACAGAGCCTTAACCGGGTTAATGTGGTGCCATGTGAAACAAGTTACAGAAGAGGTTACCTCGGATGATCTTATTAAAGCTAACCCTTATTACACACTTCTGCCTGCCTAAGAAATTGCTTAAGCAAAATAATAAGTTTTAAATTTAAAAGATTGCATACATAAAATATATTCTTGTTCTATTATACCATGACCCTAGCTTAGGCCTCTGTTAGCACTAATGAACACAGTTTAGAAGACCTAATGAATTCATATTTTGAATCTGGTGAATAAAATAGAAAAAGCATGCTTAGATTTCATTGACACCCAGAAAGTTTTCTTGGTTCAGCTTTAATAATCCAAGGACAATTGCCTATAATTTTATTAAGCTCTCAAACTGTCCTGGTAAGGCTTCTTCCTATAGTACCAAATAATTTTGATGAGCAACCCTCCAAAATCTAAATCACTCTATACTACAGACTTACTGGTCTGCTGATCACTAAACCTAAATTCGATATCTGTTTCTACTTGACAAACTTCATGTTTGAGATTGTTCAGACAGTATTTTACATGGGCAAGACTGGCTAATACACTTTTTATAACTTTTGGTGACATCTGTTAAGAATAACAAGTTATTTCCAGATTTAATTTAATTGACTGCTCCTCAGTCATAGACTGTCAGATATGAATGGCAACTCAGCGATCTCAATATGGACCTCTGATTATTCAGACTTATTAGAGCCCGTCTCAGCATCATTGTAAGAACTAGGGTCTGTCCAGGCCTCCTGACTTAGCATAGATACCTCAGTGATTTTAATTGGTATAATATAAGGCTGCATTCTATCCCCCTCCCTTCACTTTCTATCTTAATTATTTACAAAACCCTTGTTTTATTTCTTTTGTTTTTAAAAAAATTTTATTGACTTTTAGAGAGATAATGATTTGTTGTTCCACTTATTTATGCATTCATTGATTGAATCTTATATGTGCCCTGACCAGAGATCAAACCCACAACCTACAACACTCTAACCACCTGAGCTACCCAGCCAGGGCAAACATCTTTTAGATAGCCTAAAATCATACCTTCTGACTTTAACTACCAATATAGAATAGAAATATCAGTATGATTCTCTATTGACATGAACTTGTAGCAATATTAATAGGCAATTATTTGTTACCTAATTAGCATCAGAAATACTTTAGATCAATTACTCTAAAACACCAT
The DNA here is from genome assembly GCA_004026665.1 of Murina feae. NCBI lineage: Eukaryota > Metazoa > Chordata > Mammalia > Chiroptera > Vespertilionidae > Murina > Murina feae. Next base: position 23,293 of record PVJC01016748.1, on the reverse strand, counting down.
CATTTGGAGGCAAATGATCCTGTCTCAAGATTGGCTGCAAGTGACTCCACTCAAAAAAACATTAGATTAAACCCAATTGAAGTTTATTTCTGTCTCATATACTGAAGTATTGCTTTTAACTCCCAAACTCAGTGCATGTAACTTACCTTGGCCTTCAGCTAACTACCCACTTTCTTTGTCATCCTTCTCAGTCATCATAATGTCACCAATGTGATGGATATTCTTTGGGACGCCCTAGATCTCTTTGGCCTCTGTAATGACTAACGACAAGCAAGTTAACATAACCTTATGGCAAAACTGTAAATACATGTCTGTCCATTCCAGGTAAATAAGAACTCTCTGTGATCTTCTTTACTGACAGAAAATACACATTTGCCAAATCAGTGGCTGGATATCATGTACCTAAGGCCATGTTAATCTGCTCCAACATAGATACAGTATCCAGCATAGCAGCTATGGATGGGCCTATCGTGCAGCCATTCATGACATTCTCCAGGATCCATCCAGTTCCTGTAAGGGCCAGATTAGTACATTAAAGGATTCATGAGTTCCTCTTAGACCCTTAAGGGTAGTACTAATCTCTACCATCCCCTGGGACACAATATTGTTTTTGAGTTACAACCTTGGCTGCTGCAGGTTGGAAGCAGAGTAGAGGGTAGAGGGCTGTGTTTCATCCACATGGTCTTCCCCATGATCAGAGGTCTTACCCCACACATAGGCCAAGCACCAATATGAGGGTTAAATCAAATGCCAAGTATGTCAATCCCAATTATCCATTCAAAGACTAGGAAAAGGACTACCGGGTGGTTCCACAAAACCAGTAGACACTGTAAGCTAGAGTTTGGCTCCCATATGCCTCTACTTTAAAAGGGGGCCATGATGATTCTCTGAGTCTCTGTATATCAATATTAACTCAGAGCCTATGTCTGATTGTTCTCAAAATGACTGCTTATTTCCCTTTCCTGAGTGTTCAGCCACCTGAGAAAATGACAACTGGTTCCTTTGGGAAAGCACTGAGGGATCACTGTGGTCTGTATTTGCCATAGTGCTGCATGGACACATCTCCATTCAATGGATTCTAGTTCTGAAAACAGGCTCAGGTCCAGGAAATGGGCAATTGGTCATGACTTTTCATTGGAACAACACTCTAAGCCTTCTGCACATCCATGTTTCCCTACTTTCGATTATATTTATTAAGTAGCACCCTTGTTGTATGCCCATCAGTTTCACCCCTAGGGGCCTATAGGTTTTTAACTGTCTTCACAATGCTCTTCTGGTTAGGGTCTCTTTGCAACCACTCCAACTTTTCTGGTCCTGATGATAAGTACACCCCCATGGCTTCTGTGGATAAGCACCACCACCTGGCCTCTACTGCTTTTGAGTCCTACACCATCTATTATTAGCCAAGCCATGTGATAGCCTCTCTGTCTTAACCCTGGTCTGCATGCAGAGGAAACCACCACTAAATGCCTTAGCAATGCTGATACCCAACTCCCCAGTGCATTTCTAATAATATTGATAAATGGAGTGTCCTCTGGGCTTTTCCACAGGGCATAATCCACTGATGAGTCATCTGATCTCATATAATACATACATTCCTGTCTGCCCACTTCTTTCAGACTCTTTATGCCTTGTTCTACTGTTTGTTATGGCAATGTAGGCATTTCCTTTGCTCAGCTTGGGCTACCACTTTCTCCAGGCATCTAAAAGCCACCCTAACAGTGAGTTTGCCCCATCCCCTGGGATCCCTGCCAGGATGTTAAGTCCTCTCCTTTATGCAGTCTTCATTTTCCTCCCCATTGACCAATCACCCTCAAAACCCAGGTTGTTGGTGCCACCCACCACATCTCATCCCAGCTCTTGCCGGCACATTTGGCAGGTCTTGCAGCTCCCTTAGGGTATTGTCCCTGTCCTCTTTTATGAGGTTCGATACCTCCCCAGATAAGTTATGCTGCCACATGATCTGTTATTGGCCTGGCAAAGCAGGAAACAC
>PVJC01016748.1:0-21200 GCA_004026665.1 Murina feae | reverse complement strand
AAAGGAACTCCAAAGAGCTGTACAATTCAAGAGGACTTTATGGACTAAAGTGGGCAGAGAAAAGGAAGTTATGCTGGGCATTTGCTAATTGGTTAAAGCAAGGTTACTTTCTTTGTATGAAGCAAAGGGAAGTCTTGAAGCTGGGTCCAGTAACTTGTGCTATGAAGGCAAATGCTGATCAGTTGACTAAGCCTTCCTTTTCTGGGAAAGTTAAGCATAAAAAAGTAAAGTTGTGCTTCACTGACATGGGGCTTAGAATGAGTGATTTGATCTGGGGCCTAATCTGGTTTTTTTAACATTGAGAAAGCAAACTCTTCAAGGGTATCCACCCACATGTCCTCATCCCATGTATCAGAGTCCCAGATTGTCCCAAACAGGACTCTGACCTTGACATAATAGACTGCCTTAGCTGAGCAGATTCAATTATCTTTGAAGGTCAGTGAATACAACTATTACATCTTGAGTTTAGTCTTTAGCTTCTTATGCTCTCCCACTGCAGAAGATAAAGGCCTCTTTGGAATCTAGCAAAGAGGCCTTCTGGCCTTCACACCTATTTTTCAATTGTTTTTTTTTTAAATATATTTTTATTGATTTCAGAGAGGATGGGAGAGAGAGATAGAAACATCAATGATGAGAAAGTATCATTGATTGGCTGCCTTCTGCAGACCTCACGCTGGCCACGGAGCCCAGGCATGTACCCCAACTGGGAATCAAACCATGACCTCCTGGCTCATAGGTAGGCACTCAACCACTGAGCTACGCCAGCCGTGCAATTGTTTATTAACTGCCCTCCATTTTTCATTATCTCTCTATAGGGTGTCATTGAAACTTAACTGCAACCAGACAAATCCATTGTTCTTATCTGTATTGGCACCTCCTCCTCTCCCCCAATCCTCCTCCTGGACTTTTCAAATCCTGCCACCAGCCAGAGTATTTCCCCTCCATCAGAACCTTCACCTCCATCAGAATCATCACCAGTGTAAGTTTTAACAATTAGGCACATTAACCAGGGACTCTCCATATCCAACATATCACTCAGGATGCGGTCCCCATTGCCAGTCAGGCGATGAGTGAACAGTCACCAATTCCCTCTTTTTTTTTTTTTTGCCTGATCTCTCTCAGATCACTTCCAATACTATGTCAGTTCAAGTCTTCTGGGTAATAAATGGTGAGACAAAGTGAGAAGTGCGAGTTTATTGGGGAAATTTAACCCTGGGAAAACTGAAAAGAGAGGAAACAGAAGCAACAGAGAAAGCCTTTAAATTGTGATACAGATCTGACACTTATGAAAAAAATGGAGGAGAAAGTAGAATGGGGCAAAGAGAGCCTCAGACTACAGTGCCAACCCAGTGGAGAGCTGAACAAAGATTGCCCGTTAGCGAATTCTGTGTTTGGCAGAAAGGGCCGGGCCCTTATGGGTACATTAAGCTCAGTCATTGGCTAGGCCTTGCCATCTGAGAGTTGGGCCTCACAATTATGTGCTGAGGCAGGTCCTGAAGACACTGCAGTTGGATGCTGTTAGCTAATGCCTTCCTGGTTGATGAACAAGTTCTTTCTCAAAGGAAGATGCCAGTGGCACATCTTGTTTGCAAAACTACGGGATGTCCACCTCGTTTTCACGAGTAATATGAATACCTTCCATACTAAACAATAAGTTATAGAGACTTTTACTCTCGTGGTTCTTTCTAAAAGAAAACCGCCTCACCTACAACCTCCATGGAGAGAAAAGTAGATTTAAAAAAAAAAAAGAATCACTCCCGTTTATTAAGCACCTGCTATTTTGAGATACTGAACAAGGTACCCAGTCTTGGCCAGTGTGGCTCAGTTGGCTGGAGCATCGTCTCATACACCAAAAGGTGGTGGGTTTGATTCCTGATCAGGGCACATACCCAGGTTGCGGGTTCAGTCTGAGGCCAGGGCACATGCGGGAGGCAAACCATTGATGTTTCTCACATCTCCATTTCTTTCTCTCGCTTTCTCCCTTCCTCCCCCTTAAAATAAAATTTTTTTAAAATTTTAATAAAAGATAAAAAATAAACAAGGTGCCCAGTATAAATTCTCTTTATCTGAACCTTTACAGCACCCACTGTTCCAGGATAACCCTAATCCCCAAGGCTAGGCCGTCCCACACTATGGATAAAACTGAATAGAACAACAGTTGTTACATTTTTCCCTGACTCAGGTTCAGATTCACTCTGGTCCTCTTTTTCCCACTGCTTTATATTTTGCAGTCCAAACTAGTGGGAGTGCCTGACACGTAGTCCGGGTTTTATCTCTGGGTTTTTTGCTCCTTGTTGACTGCGCCTTAGAATTACTGCTCATTTTCACTTGGTTTCCCTTCTGGGTTTCCATCCCTCAGACACAGTGATTCAAACTTTGGTCCATTTTCAAACCCACACCCTGGTACCCCCAGGTCTGTGCTACCAGTCATTAATGTAAAATGTACCCACTCCAACTCCATCTTCCTTCTACCCAGGGGTCATCCCTGCTTCGTCTCCATTGGTTGTGGAGCAAGAAAAAATAAACTAATCAAGCAAGATAGATATTATTACCCCAATTTTACAGATGAAAAAACTCAGTCCCAGAGAATCTGGATAATTGCTTAAAGGCTAGTATATTACATAGCTTGGTGTCTTACCTGTTGTTAGGAGGTATTTGAAATTTGAGAAATAACGGGGGAAATGGGTTTCGTGTCCTTCCAATGCCATCTTGGGATGTAGACAGGATCACCGAATGATTATTTAATTATCTAGGGGACATATCTGTGTACAACTGTCAGTTACTACTAATTAAGGGCTTGGACTCCAAAGGTCTATGGTAATTTTTTTGTGCAACAGAAAATATAGCCCCCACGTTACAGTTTCATTACCCTTTGGACATTTAACCAGTTTTGTCTTCTACTTCGTAAATTGATTTCAAACTGCCTTTCCAGGTGGATTATAAATATGTCAATCCTCAAAATGCTCTTTGAACCAGCATTACCATCTTAGTGATCTCCTTTTAACAAGTTAAATAAAATATTTGACATCTGTCCATTTGATAGATGTATCAGAGCCAGGTTTTTAACTTTTGAAAAGCACTTTGTAACCATGATGTTTGACTTCAAAGTCCCTGGTCTTTCCCTCAACTGGATGACCTTTTGAGATGGGAATGCTGATACATATTGGAAAAGAAAAAGAACTCTGACCTCTGAGGTTAATTTTCTCCAGAACTGAGAAATATCTTTTGCTGCTTATCTCTGTTCTCGTCAAGGACAGGTCCCCACCTTGGGTCATGTGTTTGAGAACAGCTTTCCTCTCATAGAAATTTCTGAGAAAAGGAATAGCTCAGGTACACTGACCATGAGATCTGCCTAAGAAATTGTTCCTGAGATTTCTGAAATCTTGAAACAAAGCCTAGGTGTTTGAAGCAAACACTTGAATTCCTCTTTGAGGGTTCTTTTGCTCTGGGAAGGCTTTGGGGTGCAAAAAAGTAAACGCAAGATTCTATTCCAGAATGGACTATGAAGTGCTAACTATTCTGTGTAATGCAAAAAATGATCTTCATTGTGGGTAGGGTCACATGCTGAGCATTTATGCCGTTTTGCATCATTGTAACTATTGTTGCTTCACAAGACGCTGGAGTTCTTCTATTCCTAAACCACAGAAATGCTGGGTAAGATATGGTAATACATATATTTAAAACATAGTCAGGCTCAAAAGCAAATTCCACGTGTCAGAAAACCAAGGAATGTTAGAATCAAAGCAGTCAGGAGGAATTGAAACCATGCAACCTTTGGATTCTTAGCCCTAGAGACATACATAACTCAGGGGCTGTGCAATTGATTGGCACAAGAACAGGTGTGGGATCTGGGGTAAAGAAACAAGTCAAACCAGGAAACCATATGTAGGCTCTCTAAATAAAGGTGGTACTAAGGAAAAGTTACCCTGTCCTTAGGAAGGAAGTAGAAGTAGAAGTAGAACGTAAACAAGCACAGTGCCCACTGTAGATCATTGGAGGAAAGAGAGTTACTGTAAGCAGCTGGAACCCCAAGCATGATCTCTGCCTGGAAGAGAGTACAAGCTTGCACTACCTTAGAGTTTGAGTTTCTCCTGCTTAGAAACTTACATGAAACTGATTATACATCTATAAATTTTGCAAGGCCAGAGAAGAGGCAAAGGTTAAACCATCCAACTGAGACACTTTTTCAGCCTAGTGCACATGGAAGACTCTCATGGAAGAGAATACCCGCTGAAAATAAGCTCACAACACAAAATTACAAAACACATAAGGACACTCTCTCCTCTGAATGCCTGCCCTGAGTGATGCTATTAAACCAGAGAATCCATTGCAAGGGACCACACAGAAATCTAATAGATGTAGGGAAACCATCCTCTCCTTTCCCCTTTTTCTTAATAAATCCATTCAAAGGGAACATTTGGTGCTGGCTGATGTGGCTCAGTTGGGTAGGTGTCATTCTGTGCACCAGGAGGTTGCCAGTTTGATTCCCAGTCAGGGAACATGCCCGGGTTGCTGGCTCCATCCTTGATTGATGGTTCTCTTTCGTTGATGTTTCTCTCTCTCTCTCTCTCTCTCTCTCTCTCTCTCTCTCTCTCTCTCTCTCTCTCAAAAATCAATAAAAACATATTTTTTATAAAAAGAAACATTTACCTATTTAAGCAATGGAAAGAATTGTGCCTTAGTGCGGGTACCACCAGAAGTCAACTTTGAGACAGGATTGAAGTAGAAATACTTGAGCTGTACAGAAATCACCTTGGAGCAGGGAGTAATGTAGAGAAGGCAAGGTAGATAAGGTGCATTATTTGTTGTTTTTTAATATACTTTTATTGATTTCAGAGAGGAAAGGAGAAGGAAGGAGAGATAGAAACATCAATGATAAGACAGAATTATTGATTGGCTGCCTCCTGCATGCCCCCCACTGGAGATCAAGCCGCTAACCCAGGCATGTGCCCTGACTGAGAACCGAACCATGACCTCCTGGTTCATAGGTCAATGCTCAACCACTGAGCCACTCTGATGGGGTGATAGGGTGCATTATTAAACCAACTGCTGTGGTGGATACTTGAACTTAACCCCATGGGACTACTCTGGTGAAATTATATAAAACACAAACCTCCAAATTATCCCAACCAAGGGGCTGGGCCAGAGCTGGCGTATTAATACATTTTTTGCGGGAAATGAGTAAAATCGGATCCACCAGGGAGACTGTCAATGGACATGAGGAAACATAGATTGGACCCTCTAGTTGGAACCGGCAAAAATAAAAATGTTTTACGTCATTGTCGTGTGTGCGCCGCTCATAAACTATGCAGTGAAATGTGGTACATGTGCAAGTTTTGTAATGTACCCCTGCACAAAGGAAAGTGTTTCGAACGCTACCACACAGTGAAGCACGCGATTTGGCAGGAAAATGCCTGATTACAAAATGTTAATAATGAGATATCTAATCTAATAAAAGAGTAATATGCAAATTAACCATCTCTCTGGGATGCCTAAGCCACGCCCACCAGCCAAGCCATGACCACCAGCCAATCAGAGCGGCTATATGCAAATTAACCCAGCCAAGATGGTGGCGGGCAGCCACGGAGCTAGAGTAAACAGCAGGCTTCTGTTGCAACTGTCTGCCTAGGCTGACTGAGCCTCTGCTCATGGTAACAATGTTTCAATTATAGAAGCCACGGAGCTGAAACAAACAGGAGGCTTCCTTACCTGCCTAGGCCTCGGCTCAAAGCAACAGTTTTCAATTATAGAAGATAAATAAACCCCAGAAACCTGATTCCAGCCAGCCTCACTGGGACCTTGGGTCAATGGGAGTTGTGGACAACCTGAAAGCCTGAAAACGGCCCTTAGCCCTGCACCCAGGCTGGCCAGGTACCCCAGTAGAGACTCGAACCCTGAAGGGACTGTGGGCAGCCTGAAAATGGCCCTCAGCTCCTCACCCAGGCTTCCCAGGTACCCCAGTAGGGACCCAAAACCTAAAGGGACTGTGAGCAGCCTGAAAACAGCCCTCAGCCTGTCACCCAGGCTTGCCACACCCCAATGGGGTGAGGGTCCACACTGGGGGGCTTGGCCAGCCTGCAAACAGCCATCACCCCCTCACCCAGGCTGGCCAGGCACGCCAGCAGGTGGACATCCCGAGGGGTCCCAGACTGCGAGAGGGCACAGGCCAGGCTAAGGGACCCCCCCAAGTGCACAAGTTTTTGTGCACCGGGCCCCTAGTAATTTATAATAGGGGATAATTACTATAATAAGAGTTTTGTCTAAGGGCTATTCTGAGAAATTTGACTCCCTGGCACTTCTTTACCAAGCATAGTAGGGGGAGGGTGTGCAGGGGAGAAGATCCTTAGACATAAAGATGCAGCTACTGGTCAGTAAGTCAGAGGAAGCACACTGGAATGATTAAGATGGGATGACTGGATGGGGCACTAGTGTTGACTACAAGCAACTTTTGCCTGTATCTCTATCTTTTCATTCTCTTTGACTAGATGGGGTGGAGAGAGTACAGGCAGAGTAAAGAACTCTTTCCAGGAACACATTTGTTCGTTTCTTTTTTCCCTCTGACTCTCCCCTCTTCTAGTCCTGGGATACCTTTATACTTGCTTTAGGTGGTTCTGATTGATCTGATCTTCCAGATCTTTCTGTGTCAACCCTGAAGGCTTCTGGGCCTTTGCTTTTGATACCCAAACCACTCAGGCTCTTGCAATCCAAAAACCTCTCCTCTCATAGACAGTTCCGTCAAGAGCTTCAAAAGTATATTTTGTAGTGCAAAAGTAAATGATTATCTTTTCTCTCTTTCTGTTCATTTTAATAAGGAAAGAGATGTGGGGGTATTAAGGAATTACCAATAATGAAAAACACATTAGTTTACCTTTCAAAATACTATTCTGTTACAGAAAATAGGGCATTGATTTGTTTTCTATAAAGCACCTAAGTTCTCCTTTGAGTCACCATTTCCACTAGGCAGATGATTTCAATCATAATAGTGACAATTCCCCTGTCACTGATACATCAGAATCCAGGAGCCACATAGAAATAAAAAGGAGAAAGGACTCCATGTAGTAAAGAACTTGGCCCTGTCAAGAGTAGTCTGCTCTTTGTCCTGGCTTTTGAGGTAACCTCTTTTTTTTAATACAAGAAAGGAAAGGAGAAGGAGAGAGAGAGAAACATCAATGGTGAGAATCATTGACTGGCTGCCTCCTGCATGCCCCCTACTGGATATCTAGCCCACAACCCGGGCATGTGCCCTGACTGGGAATCAAACCGTGACCTCCTGGTCCATATAGATCGAGACTCAACCACTGAGCCACACCAGCTGGGCCAGGTAATTTCTAAACAATTGGAAATTCCCAAGTGATAGGAGTGTCTTTGTTATTCAGAGTGAGTTTCTTTAGCCACAGCTGAGAGTTTATGTTAATGAGATGACTCAGGGTGGAGGCAGCCACATTCAACTACAATCCAATCAATCATACTTATATAATAAAGTCCCAATAAAAACTCTGAACACCAAAGCTTGGGTGAGCTTCCTGAATTTATAATATGCATGGAATACTGTTGGCAACACTCTGTGTGAATCAGCAATGTCAGGAAGGTAACCTATGCTGAGAACAATAGAAGCTTTGAGGTGGAAGCCTTTGGAGGCCTCCCAGACTATGCCCTATGAATCTTTGGCGTATTTTAATGTATATCTTTCCTGTAATAAATGTAATTGTGCATATAGTAAGTTTAAGTGAGTTCTGTGAGTCTTTCTAGGGAATTATCCAATTTGAAGGTGGTTTTGAGAAACCCTTGCTTGTGCACAGTTGGTGGGAATATAAGTTGGTGCAGCCACTTTGGAAAACAGTATAGAGGTTCCTCAAAAAATTAAAAATAGAGCCCAGCCACAGTGGCTCGGTTGTTGAGCACTGATCTATGAACCAGGAGGTCACGGTTCGATTTCCAGTCAGGGCACATGCCTGGGTTGCGGGCTCAAACTCCACTGTGGGACATGCAGGAGGTGGCTAATCAATTATTCCCTCTCATCATTAATGTTTCTATTTCTCTCTCTCTCTCCCTTCCTCTCTGAAATCAATAAAAATATACTTTAAAAAAAGAATTGTAAGAAATACATTTATTAAATTAAAAATAGCACTACTACATGATCCAGCAATTCCACTTTTGCATATATATCTGAAATAAATGAAATCACTATTTGGAAGAGATATCTGCACCCCCATGTTCACTACAACATTATTTAAAATAGCCAAGGCATGGAAACACCCTAAATATCCATCAATGGATGAATGGGTAAAGAAAATGTTATATATATGCCACCCTTATCTGCAGGGGATACATTCGAAGACTCCCAGTGGCTGCCTGAAATCGCAGATAAGTAGTACTGAATGCTATATATACAAGGTTTTTTTTCCTATACATACCTATGATATATTCATTCATAAATCAACAAAAATAGAATAATTATAATAATATGGTATAATAAAAGTTAAATGAATGTGATCTCTCTTTCCCTCTTAATATATCTGATAACCACTCTGATAACCTAGACAGCTACTAAGTGACTAATAGGCAAGTAGTATATATAGCATGTATACGTTAGACAAAGGGATGATTCACATTCCAGACAGGATAAAACAGGACAGCACAAGATTTCATCTCACCTATTCAGAGTGGCACATAATATAAAATGTATGGAATTATTATGGCACACAATATAAAATTTCTGGAATTTTCCACTTAATATTTTCAGAGCATAGTTTCAGACTGCAAGTAACTGAAACTGTAGAAAGTGAAATCACAGATAAGAGGGACTACAGTATCTACACTAATAAAAGAGAAAAATGTAAATTGACCATATCTTCCCAATGCCCACCAACCAATCAGGAGTGAATATGTCAATCAAACCAACAAAGATGGCGGGTCAATTTGCATACACAGGTGCCCAGCTGCTCGGGGACAGACACTTGCGTGGTGCCATGGCGATGAGCTGCACCACCCCAGCCCCAGCCACTCTGGGGCTCTGGGCAACGTGGGAAGGCAGAAAGGTGGCTCCCGCAGACCAAAAGCAGTGCCAGCAGCCAGGGGAAGGAAGCCCATTCTTGCACAAATCTTCGTGCATCAGGCCTCTAGTTATTAATAAAATATTATGCAGCCATAAAAAAAAGAAGGAAATCTTGCCACTTGTGACAGCATGGATGGACTGTGAAGGCATTATGCTAAGTGAAATAAGTCAGACAGAAAAAGACTAATACTGTATGATTGCACTTATATGTAGTCTCTAAAAAAAACTCACAGAAAACGAGATCAGATTTGTGCTTACCAGAAGTGGGAGGTAGGGGATAAGAGGACTGGATGAAGATGGTCAAAAGATACAAACTTCCAGTTATAAGATAAATAACTACTGGGGATGTAATTATGACATGATGACTATAGTTGATGCTACTATAAGTACATTAAAAAAGTAAATCCTAATTTGATCATCATACTGATACACCAAGGTTGCGGGTCATGGCACATACTGAAATCAACCAATGAATGCACGAATGAATGGAGTAACAAATTAATGTTTTTTGCTCTCCCTAAAAAAAATGTGTAAGTTAAAAAAAGAGTAAAACCTAAAAGTTCTCATCACAAGGAAAAAAATGTCCTTTTGTAACTATATGAGGTGATGATATTAACTAAATTTACTATGGTAATCATTTCACAATATATGTATGCCAAGCCATTTATACTGTACACCTTAAACTTATACAGTACTATATGTCAATTATATCTCACTAAAACTAAAAAAAGAAAAGAAGCCCCTGCATTAGTAATTGTTATCAGAATTCTTGAGCAGACTTGGCAATCTGGAAGACTCTACCCTTAACCTAAAAGTTTGGCTAACTCCATGCAGGTTCCTAATCTTCATTGTATCCTGCCTAATTATTCTGTTGTTAAAGACTGAGTTTTCCATGAAGTATGGCAATCCTCTGCTTTTGTACCCTGCATAGGTGGGCCACAGAATTTGCACAGATGAGAACAACCATAGCTAGGTTCTATGTCCATTTTGTACCAATCCTTTTGAATGTTGTTGCCTCCCCGAGATTCTGTCAAATCACTGCCCCCAATATATCCTTACCATCAAAAGTATTGGCAGTAACACTGTCCATTAGGGCCCCAAACTGGAAAAAAACCTAAATGTCAATCAAAAGTAGAATGAATAAGTATATTATACAGCAACTAGAGGCTCAGTGCACAAAAATTTGTGCACTCAGGAGGGTCCCTCAGCCCAGCCTGTGCCCTCTCACAGTCTGGGACCCCTCAGAGGATGTCTACTTGCTGGCTTAGGCCTGCTCCCCAGGCGATCAGGCCAAAGCTGGCAGTCAGACATCCCTCTGGCAGCCTAAGAGCCCTCGGCAGATGTCCACTTGCCAGCGGGGAGCAGGCCTAAGCTGCAGTCGGACATCCTTAGCACTGCTAAGGAGGTGGGAGAGGCTCCCGCCACCACTGCTGTGCTGGCAGCTGGCAGCCTGGCTTGTGGCTGAGCAGAGCTCCCCCTGTGGGAGCACACTGCCCACCAGGGGGCAGATGCTCAATGCAGGAGCTGCCCCCTGGTGGTCAGTGTGTATCATAGTGACCAGTCATTCCCAGTGGTTCTGCTGTTAAGGTCAATTGCATATAACCCTTTTATTATATAGGATAAGAATGAACAAACTAAATGACACACAACAACATGAATGAATCTCACAAACTTAATGTTGAATAAAAGAACCTACAAACAAGAGTACAAACTATGGTTCCATTAATATAGATTTTAAAAACAGATAAAACTATTTAAAAGTCTTTTAAATAAGAATATTAGTGAAGAGTAACAATATGACACCGTAAAATATGACTCTTTGGCATAAGAATTATTTTGAGGTGCCATATTTTTGAGAAAAATCAGGTAAAAGAGAAGCTCTAAAAAACAGGGTAGAATTTACCCTTTTATGGGGGAAATTTACATTTAGGGTGTCTCCCCTCTCTACCAAGAAGAGAAGGGTGACTCTAAATCATAAGAAACTCTTATCTACGGAGGTGGTATAGACTTAAATCTGCATAGTAATCTGTGTTTATCCTGATAATCTCCTATAATTGACCCCCCCACACTCTAACATTTTTCTTTTGTCTTCAGTTGAAGAAGGTGTTTAAGGTGGTATTGGGCCATTTCAGAGAGTTTTATTCAGATCTCCTGGGCTGTCTCCCATATATACAGGAGGTACACATGTTATTAAACTTTTTTCTCCTGCTAATTTGTCTTTTATTGCAGGGGGTTTCAGCCAAAGCTCAGAAGAGTAGAGGGAAAATTAAAATTATTTTTCCTCTCTTAGAAGGTTATTCAAGTGGGTTATTACTAAAAGGATAGAAGGAGGCTTCTGGAATTCTGGAAATGGTGAGCAGAGGTCCACCCTCCCCCATCATGTCTCACCAAGCTGAAGTCCAAGAATGAAACTGAGGACCAGAAGATTTAAACAAAAGTGTGGAAAATTTATTGCAAGCAGATACAGGCTCCCTGAACAGGGAGGGGGCCCAATAATGGGTTTCCATTAAAGCTAATTAGTCTAGGGGTATATATTTGCTACTAGCCTACTCTCTATCTATCCCTGTTGCCACCTGATTAATTCCCTCAATTGTTCTTGCCCAGCAATGGACCTGAACTTTCCCTATGCATCAGTTTGCCTTATTGTTGCAGCCCTTCCCTAGTTTCACCTACCTCTGGCTCTGAAACTAAAAACATTCTTTTATTCCTGCATGGTTGTTTCTTTGATTAGGCTTGCTTAAATTGCTGTGTCTGCCCCTGCCTACATTCCAACTGCCTTTGTTTTCCACTGGACCTCTGCCCGGTCTGCCTGCATGTCAAGGTAACCCCTCTTACTAGTTATATTTGTATATTCACTTGGAGAAATTTTGTGCAGTTATACACTTATGATTTATGCATTATATTTCAATTAAAAGTTTACATTAATATGGTATCCTGCTCTGTTTTTGCCCTTATAGACACTTCTCTTCTGTGAACTGAGGATTTAGAAAAAATTCCAGAATGGAAGATGTTTGTATATGACTTCTGCCTAGGGTGACCAACTTGTCCTGGTTTGCCCAGGACTTTACCTGGTTTTTATATTGAAAGATCCACGTGTCACCCTAACCAGTTTGGCTCGGTGGATAGAGCGTCAGCCTGCAGACTGAAAGGTCCCGGGTTCAATTCCAGTCAAGGGCATGTACCTTGGTTGCGGGCACATCCCCAGTAGGAGGTGTGCAGGAGGCAACTGACAGATGTATCTCTCTCATCGATGTTTCTGACTCTCCATACCTCTCCCTTCCTCTCTGTAAAAAAATCAATAATAATAAATCATTAAAGATCCACGTGTCAGGAACTCCCACTCCCCCTCCTCAAGTCCTGGACAAACTGAAACAATTGGTCACCCTATTTCTTTGTTATTTTATTTTTCTTGATTTTAAAGAGAGAGAGAAACCTCGATTTGTTGTTCTGTTACTGTAGTTAGCTAGATATTAAGGAAGGAAGTGTCATCGTGGTAATTAGCTAGCTAATATTAATAATAGGAAAGGAGCAAAGGGGAGGCCGGGCATTATAAACATGGTCATCTGCGCAGCTTCACCAGGAAGCTGCAAGCTTCAAACTCCCTAGGGAATGAACCACCAGTTCACTGGGGGAAGGAGTCCAACAAAGGAGAAGATGTGCGCATGCCCTGTGAAGTCAGGGCAAGTAGGGAAGGTATATGTCAGTCAAACCTGGGAACAGAGGTCATTGGCCAGAGGAGGTGCGGCATCTGCAAGCCTGCAAAATCCTGAAGGGATCCTTGGTTAAGCTCCTAGTTATAATTTCAAGATCCTCTCTCTTCTGCTTCTGTTTCTCTCTTGCTCTGTAACCTGTACTCCCTTGTGTGCTAGCCCGCCACGTGGCCTTAACAGCCACATGTCCTAGGGACATGTGCACCTCACACACAATGGTCTGCAGCTGGGAACACAAGCTAAGCTAGCCAGATGCTGGACTGGGCTGTGCTTTAATATGGAGCGGAAACTCTGGGCAATGGCTTTGATCTTAGCTCTGCTGAAGACAAGATTGGACTTTTGCCATGGCCAGATGGAGGGAGGTCGGACCTTGGAAGGGAACCCCCTTAATCTTATATCATCAATAAAGCTTTCCACAATACCTCATCCTCCCATGGGGGCCTCAGTTAATTATTTTCCCAATGGCACCCCAAGAACTCTGCTTTCACCAGTAACCAGTAGGGGCACAGAAGGCACCTCACCACTGATAACAGAAGCAAAGGGAATAGGACATTGAGCCTAATGGGCTGGGGAGCATGAGCCTGTTTGCTTACCACACCAAGGATTAACACCCCTCCCTTCCTCCTTCCAGTACTGGATTATGGAGGGGAACGGAGGGGGGTAAGCATGTGCACAATACAAGTCAAAATGGGGCCGGGGCAGGTGCTTGATCATAGAGGCCTGTCAGTCTAATTTGGGAAAGGGATCATTGGTCAGAGGGTAGACAATCAAAAACCTACAAAGGCTTGGGAAGTTGTCTGGTGACTTTGAAAAAGCTCTTGGTTCCTCCCAAGCCCAAGAGTACATAGTCCTAGGGAACAAAGAACTCTCTCTCTCTCTCTCTCTCTCTCATCCCCTCTACCTCTCCTTCCCTCTCCCACCTGGTAACCCTCCCACCTTTTCATTTGTGCTTCCTTTCTCTTGCCTGTGAACACACAACCATGCAGATCTAGCAGCCACCCAGTCCAAGTGCAAAAGGACTAAGCCTTAATATAAAACAGAAATTCTGGACACTGGCCTTTGTTTGGGCCTTGATGAAGACAAGGTTGGACTTTTTCCATGGCAGGACAGAGATAGGACATTGGGAACCGAGGAGGGGAACTCCTTTGATTTTGCATCCCAAATAAATCTCACCACACCATAGTCTCCATGCATGGATCCCTGGAATGCTTTCCTCTGGATCCCGTGGAAGAATTCAATTTCCACCAACAACATTTCCACTTATCTACGCACTCATTGGTTGATTCTTGTATGTCTCCTGATCAGGGATGGAAACCGCAACCTTGGCATATCAGGAGGATGCTCTAACTGACTTAGCTACCTGGCCAGAGTTGGTCACCTTACTTCTGCCTACAAATAATATAATATAAATTTGGGAAGGAGAACGAAAAGTATTGACTAACCTTCCAGAACAGGGGGAGAAAGAATAAGCATTAATAGACTTTTTAAAAGAAAGATTTATTAAGCCATTGCTAGCAAAAAAAAAAAAAAAAAAAAAAAAAGATGGGCCTTGGGGCCTGGGGCCTAAGCCCCTGCAGCGTGGCTAGGTAGAAAAGACAGCATGTCCATTCTTCTGAAGTTTTACAAGCCTTTTTCATGTATCAAGTACGGGGAGAAGTATGTAAGCCCTTTTGAAAGGATATACACAAAGACGTGAGAGAAGGTGAATCAGGGCTAGTTCTGGGATAGGCCAGCAGAGTCCCTAAAGCTCATGTGTAAACAAAAAGTAGAGGCTCCTGCCCGGCCAGTGTGGCTAAATGGTTGAGTGTTGAGCATCAACCCATGAACCAGGAGGTCACAGTTGGATTCTGGTCAGGGGACATGCCTGGGTGGCAGCTCGATCTCCAATAGGGAGTGTGCATGAAGCAGCCGATCGATGATTCTCTTTCATCACTGATGTGTCTATCTCTTTCCCTTCCTCTCTGAAATCAATATATATATATATATATATATATATATATATATATATATATATATATTTTTTTTTTTTTAAAGCGGGAGGATCCTGGGATTCAATGGCTCCTATCTATTCTCTCTTTTTAGATAATCGCAGAAATAGCCACCTGGAAGTTAATTTAATAACTCCAACCTACACTAAGGAATATGAGCAGTCTTTTGTTGGTTTTGCACTGTAGTTAACTGACTGGTCCCTTTCTGTCTCTTCCTTCCACCCTCTGGCCTGATGTAATTTAATTTAGGACATCTTAGAACTTTTTCCTTGTCACCCTCAACAAATCATCCCGTTGCAATACTTAATAGTTTACTCATCATCACAATCAACGAAAGATCTCTCTGTTTGGGAAATCAAAGACACTGTATCACTTTAAAAGTCAGAATCTACATTAACCTAAAAGCTCAAGTAACATTCATGAACACACAGAACCCTCTGAACCTAGATCCAGAGGGAGATACTCAGTTGGAAAGTTTACTTTTAAAAAGGTCAAGTTATTCTCCCTGCAGTTACTGTAGACAAGTGATTTTGGAGATAGAGGCCCCTAGAGGTCTAAAGGAAATGCTATTATAATGCAAATAAACCTTCCTGCAACCCAGCTGTGACATTTGATACCAGAGAGAATATGCCTGAAAATACACAGCACCACTCTGGCTTTTCTCAAGAGGAAATTGTCAGAGACAACTATAACTTGCAAGGACAAAAATCAAAACATGTGAATTGCCATTTATAGTTCAAAAGATGAGGACGTAGGGGGCAGGTGGCAGGGGTGGGCTGCAGAATAGCTACCAAACAGAAATATTGAGCTCTGTTTGGGCCAAATAGTTCCAAAATGGGAAGCCAGAGAAAAGAGGACCCAGTTTAAATGAACTTCTCAGTCAGTAAGTGCCTTAAACAAAGCGTTATTCCTTTAACACCTTCTGTTGAACAATGATTAAATGGGCGCCTGCACAGCCCTGATTAAAAACATTTCCTAGGGCCCACTTCTCCAATTCCAGTTCTATAGTGCTTAATGTTCCCTCCAAAATTGCTTTGGGGAGAGCAATCTCATGTCAGGGAAATGAATTCAAAAGTGCTTCTTACTAGGGCTGAGGGAAATTCGTACATTCAATCCAAAACTCGGAAAATATCAGGCTTTAGATTGCTTATGGGAAGTTCATGAAATAAATTCAAGAATCCTGATATTGAGTGAGGTAACTTTTAGATAGTCTACATACACATTCGGTCTTTAAAACTATCATTTTAAAAATAAGTGATTACCAATATTCTTCAGCAGAACATATTTGATTACCCAAGTAAACTGTTCAAATAGCATGGTTCGTAAGCATTAGTTTTTCTAAATATCTCCTTTTCAGAGGCCTTCATGACTTTGGGGCACACTATGTATTTAACCTCTGCAAGTGCACAGTTTAGTATTCAGCCACAGACTTAAAGGGACCCCTAATTCAGGTTTCTGTGTATTTTCCATCTAGTCCCCTCCTCTCTAGTACTTTGTCCCGCACACACATCTTGCTCCACTAGACATTCTTCTGAACTCATGGGTGAAGAGAAGCAGAATATGCCACTCCAAATATGCTTCTTTGGCTTATTGACTATTTGGTTATTTTGGGCTGATGATTTTTGAGAGGCTTCAGACACAGGAGAATCTCTGAAAACAGAGAAGTTGTCCTTTTGTACATTTAAAGGGAAATATCCTTTTGTAAGGGCATCTCCCTCTCTGTTCTTGGGAAAAGAGAATGACTCTAAATCTCTAGAAACTGACATAAAAATCTTACCCTTATTTACTGTGCTTTGCCTGAAAAACTCCCATAACTGCCTCCACCCACCTCCTTCTACCTTTAGCTGGAGATGGTACTTAAGGTGGTGACATGAACTACTTTGGCGAGTTACTCAGTTTTCCTGGGTCTCTCCCAGGAGGTACATATATTATTAAATGTATGTTTGCTTTTCTCTTGTTAATCTGTCCTTTATTACTGGGGGTCTCAACCAAGAACCTAAAAGAGTAGGGAGAACATTATTTTTCCTTCCCTATAGGGACAATGATGTTCATTGGGAGAATTTGCTTGGCCTTATGTCCACTTGGGAACAGACCCCTCACAGCCCTTATACATGTGACTCTAATTCTTCCCTTCAAATGGATCCTCTAGCAAAAGCCATACCTTAACACAATTCTGGGAAGCATCATTAACATACATGATCAAGGGGTACCACTGAACTAGAGCTGTGTGATGTCTAGGCCCTGTCTTATACTCCAGTTCTCTACTCTCCCTTCCTCTCTGAATCAATAAGAACATATTTTTTTTAAAAATAACACAAACTAAATACAGAACTTCTCATAATTTTTGAGATCAGATTGGCTGAAAAAGCAAGAACTACTTATGCTGCCTACAAGAAACCCCCTTTGAGCTTAAAAATGGAAATAAGTTAAAAGTAAAAGCAACAAAATAAAGCTGGACTGATTACATTAATATCAAATTAAATTTCAGAACAAAAAATAATACCAGCGATAAGGAGGGTCATTTGGTAATGATGAAGGAGTACTTAAGAGTATATAACAATCATAATGTTTATGAACTTAATAACAGAACTTCAAAATACTTGAAGAAAAAAAAACAAAGAAAAAAAAGCAATTGATAGAACTGAAAGGTGAAGTAGATAGTTCCATTAATTGCAGTCAGATTTAAATACCCTGCTCTCAATATTTAATAAAACAAGTGAAAAATCAACAAGTATATAAGGAGACTTGACACTATCAACTAACGTGACCTAGTGAACATCCACCAAGAACAGAAAATGCATTCTTTCTAAGTACACATGGACTATTTGCCAAGATAGACCATACTCTGGGCATAAAGCAAGTCCCAATAAATTTAAAGGGATTCAATTTATGCATTTATCTGACCACAATAAAATTAAATTAGAAACAAATAATAGAAAGAACTCTGAAAAATCCCCAAATAACACAACTCTAACAATGCATGGGCAAAGAACAAATAAAAAGAGACATAACGTACTTGAACTGTATGAACATGAAATATGGCATTAAAACTTGTGGAACACACCTAAGGCTGTGCACTAAACACCTATATGACAAAAGAAGAAAAGTCTGAAATCAATGACTTCAGCTTCCATGATTAGCTGGGAAGTTACGCGACTTGTACAAGCTGTATACAGGATTTCTCTATACATGAATTCTCTTCCTTTGGATTCTCTTTTTTGAGATTCTTACTCTTGGCCTCTTTTGGTGACTGGTAATGATGAATACACCACATCCCTTCTCTTTCTCATTCACCCCTCAGCTAGGAGCAAGTTCCCTACCTCCATTTGCATCCCCCTGGAAGCTTGAATAGAAACCAGTTTCAGACCCAGGAGAAAGAACACATGGGAAAGGCCATTTAGACAAGTTTCCAGTCTAGGCAAAAACAGTGCTCACTCCTCAGTAGGAATCCAGTCCACCTCACCTAGTCTGAGATATCCACATAGAGTTTTGGAGCCCAAAGCACTACAGGGTATATATTAGTCTACTTGGGTTGCCAAAACAAAATACCATAGACTAGGTAGTTTAAACAGCAAAATTTATCTTCTCAGAGTTCTGAACAGTGGGAAACCTAAGACTAAGGTGCAGGCCAATTCAGTTCCTGGTGAGAGCTTTGTTCTTGGATTGATGGCAGCCAGCTTCTCACTATACCCTCACATTGCCTTTCCTCAGTGCATGCGGGGAGAGAGGAGAGAGAGAGAGAGAGAGAGAGAGAGAGAGAGAGAGAGAGAGAGAGAGAGAACACAAAGAGAAAGAGATATTCTTATAAAGTCACTAATCTCATCCTGAGGTCCCCATCTTCACGGCCTCATCTAACTTTGGTTCCACTCATCATTATTTCCTTCATGAAGACCCAGCACATATTAATTCATCACTTTCAACACCAGAAGAGAAAAGAAGCTCTTCATTAACTCAGGGCACATACTGACATCACAACATTAGTATAATATCCTTAACCAGAAGAAAGGGATATATGCTGCAGAGGGGGGTAAAAGACAGAGAATGAACCCCAGAGTAGTTGAAGGCTGATAGAGCGAAAACATGACTTCTTAGCCCATTTGATCTTGATTGCCAAAGACTTTAAGGTCTTGACTCTAGCAATCATTAGCTGTGGGACTTTGACAAATTACCTCTCTGAACCTCAATGTCC
Organism: Murina feae; assembly: GCA_004026665.1. Lineage (NCBI taxonomy): Eukaryota > Metazoa > Chordata > Mammalia > Chiroptera > Vespertilionidae > Murina > Murina feae. The sequence goes on along the minus strand of PVJC01016748.1, from coordinate 2,258 downwards.
ACATTTGTAAAATGAGAACAGTAATAGAAACCACTTCTCGAATTTGTTGTGAGACCCTGAGACTATAATGAAGAACACTTCCAAATGGTGATTTCAACATTAAGGTTTTCCATCATTTGGATCAGTGTCTTCTCAGCCATCATCTCCCACTGGAGGCAAACATCTGAGACACAGTATCACATAAATGTGTTCTTAGAGTTTATGCTCTTCCTCCTCTTTTTTGGTATAAATATTTGGAGACATTAAACTAAGGTTAAATGGCAATGATGCTTTCACCCTGTCTGCATGCTTTCATAAATTTTAATAGTCTACATTATACAATCTCTCCATGCCTTATTGTTTAATTCAAAAAGATACAACCCTCTTTGAACTATGTAGGTCAAATATTTTCCAGTGGATTTTTGTTTAGAGCATTGTCCTGATATGCCAAGGTTGTAGGTTCAATCCCAGGTCAGGGTACATATAAGAAGAAAATAATGAATGCATAAATAAGTGTAACAAAGAATCGATGTTTCTCCCTTCCTCTCTCTCTAAAATCAATTTAAAAAGAAAAGTAAAAGTCCATTAACACATTAATCAAATAAATATTTATTGAGTGTCCACTGAGCATTGTTCTAGGTAACAGGTACATGGCAGTGAACAAAATAGACTAAAGTCTCTTATATTTCATACCAGTATAAATAACTACAATAATATTAACTTCTCAAAGTGTGCTGACTTTGTTCCAGAACTTCTGTTTAGAATGGTCATTGTCTCCATTCTCAGATAAAGTTGTATTTGATTTGTATCTTGACAGTGCAAACTAGGGAATCTTTAGTGCTAGAGATGAAGTAATCTGGAGTTTATCAGATGAAATGAACATCAAGAAAATGACATATAATAAAGAAAATAGGCATGCTAAAGAGAGAAAGAAAATCTCTTTGTGACATTCATTAATGTTTTATTCTCTTTCATTCTCTTTAAAGGCTTATTTTATAATGTAAGAAGGGAGGAAACATCATGAGGTATTTATAATATATGACAAGCTCCAAATCCACAATAAATATATCTAAAACAAAATAAAATAATTTTAGAATTTCAGCAATATGACAACCATATTGAAAAATTATAACAGTTGCATGTGTTTTTTTATCTCTACAATTTTAAAAGTCACTGTATAGTTGTTTTACTGTACTTTCAAAATCAAGTTTTTCACGGGGCCCAGAGAGTCAGCTTCATTGCTGGTTAAGATAATCTTTGAACATTTATACCAGTCAGATCAAAACTAGCAAAAGTTTAGCGGCAATGCGCGGGGTTGGGTTTCCTTTTTCAAAGTGAGTCGTTTGATACCAATCTGAGGGTGCCAGTTTTCTATTTCACTGGCCCCATGCCTCCTACAAGTTGCTGACTCATTTGATGGAGTGGAATTAAGAACCTGTCTGAATCAATAGGCATTTGTAGCACCGAGTGTTAATTCTCCCCTGGCATCCATTTTCTCTTTCTTCTAAGGAAATTGAAATGTTAGCTAGGTACAACATTAACAAAGGTCGGCAAGATCTTGGAAAGCAGCTCACAGGCATCGAAAGCAATAGCATTGGGGTAAGTAAGAAAGATTTATAACATCATTCAGCACTGTTTGCTGCTTCTTGCTACTTTCATTTTTATTTATTTGTAAATATATCCAATGTCTTTTATTTTTGTCCTCCTACACAACTCTGCATGGCTACAAAATCTAGGACTCACAGAGTAAAGACAGCATTGGTCAGAAGACAAGTATCAGTTCCAACATAAGAATCTCTAAATTCAATGGCCACAAAAAAACTTTTTCTTACCACCTCATCTGCCACACCTTCTCATCTGTCACACCTTTTTCCTTTTCTCATTATCCTATCAATGATTTCTTTTGGAATTCAATTCTCCGAGTTACATTCTGAGCACCAAATTTTTGACCAATGTCGGATATTCTCATCATGTTTTTGCAAATCTAAGTCATCCTATTGGGACCAAGTGGGATACCCATCAGTGACCAGACTCTAAAAAGGAAGTAGTAATCTCCAGCTCACCACTATGTTTGAAGAAGGCCTGCGTAACTATTGATAGATCCAAGTTAAACTTTTCCATTAACTGCAGGATGATCTTAATGGCAACTCCCACTTCTGGTGGAGAAACTTTTTCTTCTTCTCCCTCATCAGACTGTGTTTTTGAGTTTTCCTCAGATGTAGCTGGATCATCATTACACATTGTTATGTGTATTTCAAAATTCTCCACCACAACCTCCT
>PVJC01016747.1:0-33297 GCA_004026665.1 Murina feae | reverse complement strand
GCTGCTGATGACAAATGCTGCCATGGATGCTCAGTGACAAGAGGAGCCTGGTGGGTGCAGCTTCACACCCCCGTGCCCAGCTCTCTGTCCCGTTCAGTGCTCCCCCTCTAGGCAGCTCTGATGTGTGCTTCTTCAGCGGCCTGTGCGCCTCGTTGCATAACCATCTGCACAAAGTAAGGCTGCCCAAGGGGCCTCACTGCCTTCGCCATCACTTAAAAAAAGAGCTGCTTTTAGGATTCTGACACAGCGATGGCACCCATTTCCAGGGTTTGGAGCTGTTGCACGTTTCCCAGGCTCGCGGAGCTTGTGTGGTTATGTCAATAGGAATCTGGGCAGAAAGGCATTGCAATCCTCTGCTCATGTTGCCATGGCGACTCATAAAGGGACAGTTCCCTCCAAAGCCGTTCTCCCCCTACTGCCCATGCTTGTGAGTGTGGGATGGGAGAAAGTGCCCACTTCCTCCTGACTCCTCCTCCACTCACCTACTAGGTGCATCTCCCTCTTTTTTCCTTGCTCCTTGACTCAGATCTCAGGTCTTACTTAGCAGGAGGAGCCTGGGGCCTCTGGATTTGACACTGAGTTGGATGAGGCTGTGGCAGCTCTGATTCTGTGAGTTGCTGGCGTTGGTCCTGGGCGTGTAGGTCAGGGTAAACTATGCTCTCTTCTAGGAGATCAAGATACTTTAGGATGAAGAGTGGGTCTTCAAGAGATCTCCCACCCGGTCTCATGCTGGGAACTTGGGTTTTAGAAGCCTGGCTGGGGTTTCTGAAACTCAGGCGGGGGCATGCAGTGTCATTTATTCATTGTGGCGTTGACTCATTGCCAGGAGGTGAGAGGAGCAGGGTCAGGGATACACTGAGTGGGCCTCACCCACCCTCAGGGTCACGAGCTTGGTGTATCCCTTCTATCCACCTGTGTCTGGCATTAGGCACCGTCGCATCCTTTAGGTTTACCTGATGGACAGTCATTTTTACCAAGGTCCCCGATGCTCCAGAGCCATCAGATGTGATATGCAAATGGCCTTCGTTCCCAGGCTAAGAAAGGATGCTCTTTTGCCATTGGACTTTGATTATCCATAAATGACAGTTGATCCTAAAGCACTGGCTGCTTGAGAAAATTCATTAAAGGAGGTTGCAGGGTTTTTCCAACAGGAGGACGTGTACAGATCAGTACTTAACTCCCCAGGCCAGTGTGAAGTGTGCTCTCTGATGCTGCGTGCTGCCATGCTTGGGCCTCTGCACAGACCTTTTGTTTGTCTGGCCAGCAGAGTAGATGGCAATGACCTAGTGAGGAGAACGCAGGGGGCGGGGCTGGTGAGGAGGGCAGGAAACTTGAAGAGGGGAAGACAGTGAGGTGAATTTTGGTGAGGTTGACTTTGAGGTACCCACGGGGCACCAGGTATGACAGCCGGTACATAGCAGGAGGGGGAAATGTGCCCCTGGTGGGACAGAGGCTGGCATGATGCTCCTATTCACCTTGCGTGTGGTGACACTCCCTTCATGGTTTTGAACTTTGATCACCTTCCTTGTAAGATAGGAGTGTTCCTTGCACCTCACAGTGCTGCTGTGAGGTCAAGTCCTCAGTACACGTGGTATTGCTCTGTGCCCACTGGCCTGGCAAAGAGCTCAGATCTCTTCTTTGAAGGGCGCCTTTTCTGGAATATTCTGTAGAACAGCCACGAAGTGCTCTCTTACCTGGAAGTCCTGTTCCCTGGTGAGGAGGATCAATAGGGTTTTGTTGGCACTGAGGTGGCAGGGAAGAGTCTGGGGCCCAGGATGGTACCAGGGCTGGCCAGGCCATGTGGTCAGGTGGGCACAGCTGCATGGGAGATGATTCGGGTGCCTCCTCCTGCGGCTGGGCTTCAGGCCTGCGGGGAGGGCTTTGCTTCTGCCTCAGTCTGATGCTTGCTGAGAATCTCGGCAGATGGCCTCGCCAGCCTGGGTGCCTGCGAGCTTCCTGGGCAGGGACATTTCTTGAGACCAGCAACTTTTGGGGAGAAACCACAGGGATCGAGGCAGAGGAGGCTCCGGAGGGGCTGGGTAGCGAAGCCTGGGACGTGGTTGCTGGGGCGCTCCTGGCCTGGTTGGCAAGATATTGAGATTGAACAGAGGTTGCCTTTGAAAGTCAGATGCCATGCGGTGAGTTTCTTTGGAATTCACAGCCCTCCATCCCATTCTGCTGAGGGTACTGCCAGCTGTGTGTTTCACCCACCAGCCCTTGGTTGTGTTTATTGCCTTCTCAAGTTAGATTTCATCCCCTTTATAAACTGACGAGCTCCCAGCGGGCAAAGACCTCGCTCTGTCTTGGTCACTCTTGCTCGGGGTCGACCAGCATTTGCAGCGGGCTTACCTCCGGCCTCATTCAGCCGCCCTGGGGGATGCTTAATCAGTGTCTCACTATGCAAGGGGGGAAACCGGAGCTCTGGGTAGAGTGATCAGCTCAGTGCTTCACAAGCAGAGCTAAGCACAGGGGTCCCTGGCACTGGTAGGTTCACCACAAACGTGGTACCTTGACTGGCACCCTATCAGAGTTCTGTTTGTGATGGTGCCCTCAGTGTCAATCCTGTGCCCTGGGCTAGGACCATGAGCCGCCGGGGACAGGGATAACCTCTTTGCTGCCACCCCAGGCTCCCAGTCCCACCTCAGGGGCACACCTCCCATCCTGTGCTGATTGACCGGCATGGCGTTAAACACGTGGCCTCTTGCCGGCAACTCGAGGAGGGCGATGAGCTTTATAAATCTGCCTGGTGCCTGAAATGGAGCCACACACTCCATTCACTCACACGTACTTGCGCGATGGGGCTTACATTCTCTCTGTCATTCTGTCTCCAGCTCACACTTGATGCCTTACAATTTGGACTTCTTCTCCAGCCCACGGTGGCATGTCCGGCCTGTCCCAAATTCCTGACCTTCAGGCTTTGGGTCCCCCTGGGCAGCTTGTTGCCATTGGAACACCAGGCCTGGCCCTCGAGGAGGCTTCCTGAGAGCTCTGCTCCCTTTCCTCTGCCTTGGAGCACTGTGCCAGCCCAGACACGGGCGCAGAAGGGGGCGATAAGCCAGGGGTGCCCTGGGAGGGTCTTGCCAGGAACCTAGACTTGATATTGACTTCCTTTACAGGGCCTGCCCCCATGCCAGGAACTGAGGGGAATGTCACATCACTGTTTCCAGAGAGACAAGCCAGGCAGCAGAAGATTCTAGTTAAAACTCACTCAGACTTGTGTTCAACCATCGGTTCAAATCTCCATCGATTGGCTTTGACCTTAGGGAAGTGATTTCAGGTCTCTTACCTCAGTTTCTTTGTAAACTTTTGCAAGGTTTTTGTGAGCATCAACCTAGCACACAGGACATTGCAGGCGCCGATGAATGTTAGGCTAAAACACTCTGGCCCTTCCCTCCACTGTGGTGCGGAGAGCTGACCCATAGACAGAGCCCCCTGTGCACCTGGCACCTTTAAAGCATTCCTTCACCCCTTTCATCCTCACGGGATCCCCGGGAAAGACTGGGCACCGAGTGTTATAAGCTGCCTGAGATTCCAAGGTGCAGGTGGAGCTGGGGTTCGATGCCTCTATACCTTACTTTCCTCATCTTTACAGTTGGGCTGAGGGTGCCAACGAGGACCGTTAGGAGAACTCCTGAGCGTTGCAGAGGGCTGGCAGATGCCTGGCTCGTCGTAAGCACTCGGTAACGGGCACAGTTCTCTCCACGCGGGATGAGTGTGAGGGTGACCACACGAGGCTTGGATGTGGAATGCCCCGAAGGTGAGGCGGCTTCCGTTGTAGGTGTTCACAGAGCCAGCTCAGTGTGGGCTGGATTAGTGGGGTGGGAGGGGGTGTACAGGTGAGGGGTCATTGTGAGCACCAGGAGGAGGGGGAAGCAGAGAGTGAGGGGCGGGAGGGGGGCAGGAGCCGGTCTCCGTGGAGCGCTGAGTTGAGGAAGTTAGGTTGGACTTCGGGTATGGATTGTGGCCTGTGGGCTGTGTGGAGATCCCGAGGGAGTCGTGCTCATGGGGATCATTTCTGAGTCGTGGCTGTTAGAGATGTCTCATTCATTCAAGCCCTGGTGCCCATCCCTGGGGAGCCAAGCGCTGTCACAGAGCAGGGCACGGGGTGCTCACCCAGCCCCTCTGTCTGCTGTCCCAGGAGGGTGGCCCTACACCCTGCGTACATCCAAGGCTCTGAGTTTACTGCCTTTCAGCTGCTGTTTGTGTCTCAAATGCCTATCCCACAAGGGGCATTAAAAATAACCCAGTGGCTAATAGCATTTCTCAAAATAACTGCTTGTAAAGTGCTCTGCTGGGGTGATTGGCTACTAAAATTAGACGCCCTGGCTGGCGTGTGTGCATGTGTGTGCGTGTGCATGCATGTGTGTCATGTGCGTGTGAGAGAGTTTACACCCGTTCCCCCCACAGTTTGCGCCTTCTTGTTCTGTGGTTCCTTCTGTTGTTGCTGGGTGTCCCAGAGATGTGATTACCCGCTCACCCCCCGATGCCCTCTTCCATCCTCCATCCCTCCACAAACTGGAGCGGTGGCTGCCCTACATTGCCTGGTGTCCTGCCCTGAGGAGCAGAATTTTTAAGAATCTGGGGGGCAGGGTGGCCTCATTGTAGCAGTGGCCTGATTCCTTGGTGTGCCAGGTAATAATATCACACCACGGGGGCATCTCGCTCAGCACGATGGCCAAGGGGGAAAGTGGGCCGCAGAACAGCAGGGCAGCCCCGCTCAAGGTGCCCCAGACCCAGGGCACAGACATGACGTACCAGGCCCTCGCTCCAGGCCGGGCTACCAGGTAACTCAAACCAATCATTTCTCCATGCGCTGATAATACAAAAGGGAATGTGAGTGCCCATACAGCAAGTTACAGAACAAAGGGAATTAGCAGTGCTTGCTAAACACTCACACGCATGCACACACACACACATACACACACTGAGTTACAAAGAGTATTTGAAGGTTATAACAAGGTCAGGAAACATGTACCAGGTAGCGTGCAGTTTGTATGTGACCCCCATAAGGCCTGGGGTTCTGTGTGGCCCAAGGAGAGAATACATCCCCAACACCCTGGCTGTGGTGCTGCGCCTGCTGGCCTTGGCCAGTCCCCAGAGATCTGGGTCCTGGACAGGAAAGCCTCCGAGTGTTTTACCCTAAATGGAGACCCAGGGCGAAGGGAGCTTCCTCACCCTGTGGGAGCTGGATGTGATGGAGTGATCCCACAGTGCAAAGAACACAGGCTGTGGAGGCAGGCAGGCTCCGAACCTCGGGCATATGGCTTAACCTCGCTGGACCTACTTTTTCAACTACTAACTGTGACTAAAGCATAGCCTCCAGGGCTGTTGTGAGGATGAAATCACATAATGCACGCTCCGTGCTTAGCCAGCTCCTAGTGGAGTGGGCGCTCCGCATGTTACAGGTATTTGTACTAGTAGTTATGTTGGTGTTAAGCTAATAAAAGCTGTGTTTGCCTGAGAAGTTCCAGTAATTGTCACTTTCCATCAGGGGTAAGGGTGATTTCATTTTGGGGAACTGTCCAGTCATTGCCGTCATCCCAAGCTGGAATCATTGCTGGAATGTGGTTATGCCAGTTTCTGAATGCTGGGGTGCGAAAGGTGGGGACCATTCACACAAGTTTACACGTGCTCCAACGTGGGTCGCTCACGTCCTATGTTAGATTCTTGATAGGGTTGGATATTTAAGAGAAATCTTTTCTTTCTTAAAAAAATTATATTTTTATCGATTTCAGAGAAGAAAGGAGAGGGAGAATGGGATAGAAGCATCAATGATGAGAGAGAATCATTGATTGGCTACCTCCTGCATGCCCTCCACTGGGAATCAAGCCCCCAACCCGTTCATGTGTCCTTGGCTGGAATCGAATCCAGGACCTTCAGTCCCAAGGTTGACACTCTATCCATTGAACCAAACCAGGTAGGGCTGAGAGGAGTCTTTTCTACCAATCCACATGTAAAGCCAAAAATGGTTGACTTTTAAAGTTGGTAGGAATCTTAGACATCAGGACCTATGGTCCCCTAACCCATCAATTCTCGATCGGGCATTATTTTACCTCTCCCTCCCTTCACCCACTGTGGGGTGTTTGGCATCACTGGGTGGCATGTTACTGCTATCTGGTGGGTAGAGGCTAAGCATCCTGCAATGCATAGGACAACCCCTGAGGGGCAGTCAGCTGGCCACACCTCAGCGCAGTGGCCTTTCTTCCTGTTGACTGAGAAGAAACTTGGAAGTTCTTCGAGGATAACTACTTAGGAGAGTTAACGTTGCCGGCTGTCTGTGCACACCCGTGGGCCCCCTGAGGACCCGTGGATACACCTGGACTGGACTGTGCAGGTGCTCAGTTAAGTGCATGCTGAGCAAATACACGAGGGAGGACACAGTCACTGCGTATGGCACAAGGTTCTGATGAAGTCACTGGTTCGCGCAGTTGGCATCTTCTGCAGCACCTGGAGCCTTGTTAAAACAAGGCCCAGCTCCGTCCTCAGGAGTCCTGGCTCCGCAGGGCTGGGGTAGGGACCCAGACTCTGCATCTCTCACAAGTTCCCCGGTGATGGTGACGCTGCAGTTGAGGGCTTAGATTACTGCCCTTCTCAAATAATTTGCATCTCGATGTTACTTTTATCAAGTGTGTTTTAGGGACACGGTAGGCAACAGCAACAACAACTATACAATTTCTTACCCAAGAAAAGATGTCCGAACCAAAGAAGTGAATCCCTAATGGTGGAATTTCAGGCCCAGGGTATATGGACTCACTGACTTGGATTCTGTTATATATGCCTCCTTCTGGGGCTGACCAGAGTGGACACCAGCTCAAGCAGGAGGGCGCCCTCTCTAATGCAGCTGACATTTCACCTGCCACGCTCTTAGAAAGCTCATTCCGAGAGCCTTAAGAGGCCCTGAGCTGATGCTTGGGAACTGGGCCTGTCATGGCACCAGAGAACTGGGCTGTCATGCCCTCACAGCAGGGGGTAGAGGCCTGGGTACCTTTCTTCAGAACCAGAGATGGGAGGGAAACTGCTCCATGGTGGCTGCTCAGGGCTATCTGTGAGCTTCAACTTGAAATCAAAGGAAAAGTGCTCCTTTTCCTGAACATGGTGAGGAGGAACCTTCGGGCTCTGCCCGGGGCCTGGGCTGGCTTCCCTGTGACTTTCTCTCCACACACCCTGCACTCCTCTTCTCCAGCTTCAGGAGCGGCAGACAGGAGCAGGATGAGGCCTGCCATCCCATCGTTAATAACAGAGGTATTCCCAATAGCTCGTACTTCAGGAGCATTTACTATATGCAGAGCACTGTTTGTGGAAATTACCTTCCATTCATTGCAGACCAGGAAGGCTCGAGAGAGACTGGGAACAGTCAACATTGATGGAGCATATGCTCACAAACAGTTGTCTGCGTATTTCACTTCATTCAGTCTTTAAAGCAACCCTCAGAAGTGGGGGTATAATTGACCCCATTTTAAAGAAAAGAATATTGAGGCTGTGGGAATTTGAGTAACTGTCTCAAGATCTCTCCAAAAATAGGAAGGTAGCATCAGGTTTGGATTCAGTGAGACTCGAAGCCTGGATTTTCCCTCGGTTGTTCTGCTCCTGAGAGTAGTGGTCTAGGAGGTGGGGGAGGGGGCGGGGGGCAGAGAAAGATGAAGGTGAGGGAGGTGGAAGGGCCTGTTTTGATTTGTGCTCAATCAATCTGCCAACTCCTGGACCTTGGTTTCTGCATAGAGTCTATGCCGGCTACTGCAGCCTACACTAGCTCCTCTTCTCACCCTCCTTTCTGAGCTGCTATGGATGTCTAATTTGGTTTGGATTATTAGCATTTTTATCTCTACCTTGGTAGAATTGCAAAGCCCTTGACAGCAGGGATTGGCCTCAGTCTCCCTCCTGCTCTCCTGGGACACCTTCTATCAGAGGTCAGGGTGAGGATGACAAGCACCCACGCTCATCCAGGGCTGGTACCTGGTTCACATCTGGGGTGACAAACCATTGCAGTTTAGTACCGCCAGCCTGGCATTCTGGGAAACCCTAGTCACACCAAAAACCAGGATGTGGTTGGTCACCTTAAAACTCATTTGATAGGCAAGGACGTGGTGTCTGAGGAGACACAGCATGCCCACACCCATCCATAGTTATTGGTGGAGGCTGATCCCTGGTGCCTGGTGCCAGTCCATTGCTCTCTCCTCCCAGTGCTTGTACGAGTGAGGCTGTGGTCTCCTGCTCTCCGCCTTTAAGACTCAACTTGTGTAGCTCAACTCGTTGGGCTCCTCGTCCTCTTTCAGAGAAGTGGCCCCCAAAATTGAGAAGCTTTGGCTAAAAGGTCTTTACAGGCATTTGTGATGGGCTGGGGCAGTACGTGCACTCTCCGGGCTTATAGTCAGCGAAAACAGAGCTCACTATTTCCAAACCACAGAGCACAGCGATTCTTCAGCAGGGGCGACGGGACGATGAACAAGTCTTCATGGGTGACCTGGAGTGGGGCACCAGTTCATTGTGCAGAGAAAACACTGAATTCTAGACCAGTAGTCTCCAAAGTGGGGCGCCCAAAGCTGCTCTTGGGAAGAAAATGTTAAAGCATCTTTTTCTACTTACTCTTGTTATCCTTTATGTGGCTATTTCTGTGTGTATTTATATGTATGTAATGTTAGGGCAGAACACACCTGATGCTCATGCAGACACATGTGAGGGTGTGCCCCGATGGGAGATGCTTGTCTGCAATGCTCTCCTTGCGAATGAGGAAGACGTCTTTGATGGCTGGGGAATGGATGTCAGAACCTCCTTCAGTAGGGGTGGTCCAGATGAGGAGCACAGTGAGTGTTAGTGTAAATAGCGTAGAACATCCCTCAGTTGATGTGTAAGTAATGCAGATGGTGCTTACGTGTCTCAGTGGGTGATGAGTGCACCATTTATGGCGACGAGTCTCAAGAGAGCAGTTCTGTGCACGGGCAGGTCACTTCCTGCAGTCACACCTTGTTTGCACACCCTGTTTCATCACACCTCTGACAGGGTGAACCTGTTAGCTGATGCATGACAGGATGCAGTGTTAGAGAAAGCAGTGGTTCTCAAAGTGGGGTCCCCAGACCTGCAGCATGAGAGTCACCTGGGAACTTTGGGAAATGCAAATTCTTAGGCTTTGCCTCAGACCCCTAAATCAGCCTGGGCGTGGGGCCCAGCACGCCATCACCAGCCCTTCAGGTGATTGTGATGCACAGGCAGAAGTGGGAACTTTTGAGATGCACTGGCAGGAGCTCGGCTTTGAGTCCTGGTTTGGCTCTTGTTGGTTCTGTGGCTTTGGGTAAATTACTAATGGCTCAGGGTCTTGGTTTTCTCATCTGACTAGTGAGGGTTGTAGTACCTCTCTCCCAACGTTAGTGTGAGGACTGAAATAGGAGATGACTGATTCAAAGTACTTAGCTCCATGTGGCGCTCATAGAAGGGTCCATATCCAGCATCAGTTATTATTTTGGTCGTTAATTAAACTGGCCTGGGATGGTAGCAACTTCCGTCCCAGAGATGGAGGCCCAGAGATGTCTGGCTCCTAGTTCCTTCACTCCTAGGTCTGTTACCTGGGGCAAGTTGGTCTCTTTGTCTACAAGATGTGGATGACAACCCCCATCTAACAGGATCAGATGAGATAAGGTGCCTAATGTGCTTTGTAATCCTATATAATAAAAGCCTAATATGCTAAGTGTCTGGTCGTCCATTCAACCAATCAAAGCGTAATATGCTAATGATATGCTAAGGAGGCTCAACCCCTTGTTATGATGTGCACTGACCACCAAGGGGCAGACACTCCAACTGGTAGGTTAGCTTGCTGCTGGGGTCCAGCCAATCAGAACTGAGTGAGATGGGCCAGGCTCACACTGGAGCCTCCTGTGGTCCCTCCCTGGCTGGCTGCTGGCCAACCACCCATGGCCCTTCTTCCCTGCTGGCCCACCCTGATGATGGGCCTGCTGGACCCCACCCATGCACGAATGGGTGCATGGGGCCTCTAGTTTATAAAATAATCAAATATGAGAAATTTCTAGATAATCAGTTACTGAGGTGGCTCATACTTTGTCCCTCTTGGAAAATATTTCCCCTCCTCCCAAATGATGAAAGAAAGAGAAGTACCACCACGCCAGTCCCAGAGGGCTTTTCTGCCCCAAGGACTATTTTGTTTGCTCTCGATGCCATTTCTCTTCCCTCCCACCTGGATCCCACCCCCAAGATCCTGTCCTCAACTCCTTGCCCCTGTGTCCTGAGGTTGATCCTTGACTAAAATGTCGCTTGCAAGTCACGACAACTCTGTGTGGCTTTAGTGCTAACGGCTCCCGTGACTGTTCCAAGACATCAGATAATCTCCTACTCCCGTCAGGGTCTCAGTGCTGTTTTGCAATGTGTCACCTCTTACGGAGATAAGCTTTACTTATAATTTCGCCAGGTTCTTAAGTGAGGAAAATGGGCAAACAGCTTTCCCTTCCCCACACCCAGTTTTTCCGTGACTGTGTCCAGTGACAACACATCCATCACCAGAGCTGCCTGAGCTGGCCGCATGGGTTGCTGGAAGGTTCCTGTCTCCCCTTGAGAGTACGGCGGGCCCGTGAGAGTGTCTGCAGAGCAGAGATAGAGCTGAGACCCCAGGGGAGAGCGCCCTCCACCCTGGTGTTTCCCGGCAGGAGGCCATCGCTCTTCTCTCTGGGAGGAGAGGCGCGTCACTTCCCTGCCCGGCCTCAATGAGCTGCACGCTGATAAAGTGAGAACCGTGTCACAGCCGCGCTCCTCATTAAGCCGATGATGAATAGGGACAGCAGGAAAAATGAGTTGAGCTCTGCCGTGGCATTTCTCTACTTTCCCAGCAAACTGCCAGGACGTCCTTCCCCTGGAAGGGTGGAAGGGAGCGGATGGGAGAAGAGTTGAAGCAGAGAGATTTCTGACATGCTGTTCGTGGCGCAGCCAATGAACAAGAAATTAAAACAGAAATCTCTGCTGGCTGCCGAGTGCCACAGTTTTTTTCTCCTGGCCCCTCCGCACCCTTGAGGAAATTCACTGGATGGTGTTGACTGGGTGTCCGCTGAATCCTTAGTTGCCAGCTTTTACTATGAAGGGGAGAGAGGAAGAGAGGGGACGTTGGGGGTTGGGGGAAGGTAAGGGGTGAGAGGCACTGGGGGCGGGCATGAGAGTGAATTGGGGGCAGAGTTGAAAGCATGCTGCATGAGATTTGAGCATGTTGGGGTGGATGAGACACAGTCTGCTGGAATTTCGTCTCGAAGATCATCAAAGGTCTGGGAGAGACCTAGGCCTGGAGGAAAGAGTTTGAGGCTGTGAAGCGCTCTTGCCTCCCGATTCTTCCTTCTAATGAGCCGTGAGGAGGACCTCTGTGCCTGTGACTGTGGCTGGAAGGGCCGAGGGAACGGTCAAGGACCGTCCATGGTCCATGGTGCTGTTAGTTGGCAGGAAGATGAACAGGGTGATGTTGCCCTTGTTTCATGTCACACGTTTGTCTGGAAGCTTTATCCCATGTGTGGGAAAGAGACAGAAGGAGGAGGCATTTTGGGTCACCCGGGCTCCTCCCTGACCTTGCGATGTCCTCAGCCTGCCTTTCCCACAGCCTCTCTTTTTGGTAGCATCTCTTTAAGAATTTGGAGAACAGCAGCTGTGGCTCTTTGGCCCCGGGGACCAGGAGGAGTGTCTCATTGCGGTCAGGGCAGGTGAGAGGCCGGGCAGTGCCATGGTGCCTCTGCTCCTGCTGCCTCCGCCAGCTGCTGCTCAGACCCAGGGCCGGTGTGGCCTCCTTGGGAGTGGTCCCTGGCACACACTGAGCCATAAAAAATTAAACTGCCGGGTTATCAAATATTTAATCTGCCTGATGAATGAATGCTTGCAGTTCTTACGAATTCTTTGCTTTGATTAAATAAAATTGAAGGATGGGAACTGTCTTCTGAGCACTTGAGCAAAAGGCAAGTGAGGGCGGTTACTTCCTGCCTGGGCCCTGGTCCCCGGGAACAGCCTGGAGTCCTGCAGGACCCACCTGCTCCGTGTGCCATCCCTGACTGCCCCGGAGGGCTGGACTTTGGCCAGACTGTGCTCAACAAGGGCATTCTAAGACCAGCAGCCCTGGACAGTGTGTGAAGCATTATCCCAACAGATCCCATCTCCAGTATTCTCAACCTCTGATCTTCATTTTCCTTACCAATAAAACGGGAATAATATCTTGGTTCTACAACTGTTGTGTGAGGTATATAGCTAGTGCTTTGTACCTAGCACCTAGTAGGTTCAAAGAAATTATTACTTTCAGTATTACTGTATTTCTGTAACATCATGTCTGAGGTGAATAACTTCTTGGATTTGGAAAGGCATGGTTTGGAGGAGGAGGATTCTCTGTAGGTTGCTGCCCCCAGTTCCTTAGAGTTGTCAACTGACCAGCTCATTAACAAACCCACTTTTTATTCATAAAATCTTATAATCATTTTTTTTAGAGTAAATGAAGAACTAAGATGCATTCCCTTTTTTTGGCTACCAAGTTTTTTTAAATTTTATTTTCTTGTTTAAAGTGTTACAAATAGTAGTACATATAAGCCTACTTTTCATTTACTCATTAATTCAAGGCTGTGGGGTTCATTCTTCTGTAAGTCCTTGGATCCCAGCCCCCGAGGGAAATATGCATTCGCTATGTATGCGTGTATGTGGTGTGTGTGCTTGAATATGTTCATCATACAAGGAGAGTGGTTCTTGGGCTACTGTGCCTGGGATTATCAGGGAGTGAAACCCGTGCAGGGCAGGGGGCGGGGCCAGCACTTGGGGAAGCCTGCAGCAGTCCCTTGGTTTCCAAAGAATTCCAAGTGGGAGCTGCAGCCCACTGTCTGCAATGCGGAGCATCTTGGGGTCAGGCTGAGGCTTAAAGGGTAAGTCAAAGACTTTCTCCTCGGCCTGCATTTGCTGAGTGTCCTGGTTGGAGAGGGACACTGCTTCCCTGTTTGCCTGGGGCTTGAGTGGAGCAGCACAGTCAACATGCCTGTCTGAGTGCCTCTGCCTCGGTGGGAGGAAGATCTGCTCTGCTGCAGTTTAGGAGGGTGCCTCACAGGTCGCAGTGGATCAGACCAGAGTTTTATGACTGGGATTTGTCGGCTGGAGCCCTGGGTCACTGTGCCAGACCAACCGCAGGTCAGAACTGGAATTGGATCCTCGTGGCCAGATGGGAGGCGGGCAGGTCCAGCCCTTCCCTGTCACTGGCCTGCAGCCAGCCCAGGTCTGGTGAGAAATGAGGGACACATCCTGGTGTCTGAGTGCCCTGTGGTTATTGGCTGGTGCTCAGTTCTCCTGGGGACTGACGCCAACACCACAGTTGCCATATATTGGCATCCTGGTTGGCATTGGATCAGTGGGTCCTGAAGGAGCACATCCGGCTTCTGTCTTCATTCAAGGCCAAGGTGCCCCATGGGACCATTCCCCTATTCAATCAGTCATTCTGTGGGCAAGTATTTCCCTGTCAATTATGGAAATAGTCTCTAGGCTTAGCTTTGGAGGAGGCACAAGGAATTAAAAGGCAGGGACCCCTCCTCTGCTGCAAGAGCTCTCAGTTCAGCTGAGGGCAGCAAGAGAGAGAACGCATGAAAGTTAAACAACTTGTACAGCCTCAAAGACAAGGCCCAAAGCAACTGTTTAGATGTCCTAAAGCAGGGTGCTCAGCGCTAGAAACGTCCAGAGCGGGACTGGCCAGCTGGGCACTGGTGAGCGTCTGCCTCCCTGGTCAGCACCCGTGTCTCTTGGTTTCATCAAGTTCTTTCCATGAAAAGAGACACGTTCTGTCTCTTTCCAAATCCCAGCGAGGACCAGTACTATCTGTGGACATTCCTTTGCATTTCTTAGTCCCTCCCACAGCCCGTGAAAGTCCTACAGGCCCACGGTAAGGTATCTACAAAGAACAGAAATAAAGTCACCAGTAATCACATGAGTTTTTCTTTACCTTCTCCCAACAACATTACCGCGCGTTTTCTTTATGATGCCAAAATCACAGAGCGTGTGCAATTTAGTGGTCTGCTCTTTTCATTCACATCATCTTTTTACCAGCATTTTTACCAGCATTTTTCACGTGATACTGAGACTCTATAAACATATTTTAAAATGACTAATATCCCATGATATGGATACTCGCTGCTTCTCCTTATATTCTTCATTTAGGTCTTCCTTTTTTTTTTTTTCTATTATAAATAGAATTGCACTGAACATATTTCTGCAGAATTATATACATCACTTCATTTGTTCATTTATTTTAAAAACTTGGAATATCTGCAGATTTCGACCCCATGTGCTTTTAGCCCCGAGAAAGAGAGGACACTATGGGAAGATGTAGGCAGGAACCACCTGCAGCGGCAAGCAGGCACCTGCATGAAATACTCAAGAGCATGCATTTTGTGGTGCTGTTACCTCTAGTTGCTCTCCCTGGCTTGTACTAGGACTGTGGACAGGTTGATTTTGGGGGCCCGAGTTTCCACAGCTGTAACCCCAGGGGGTTCTAAGCTGCCTCCTACCTCAGCAATCTGGGGTCCTACCTGCAAATGTAAGATCATCCCAGGGCCCCTCTTTCCCCCAGGACTCACCGAGGCCCTTGCGTTAGGAGTGTTTCTGGTGCAGCTGCTGGGCCTGGACCAGCCAGTTATCTTCCCCTCTGGGCCCCGAGCCCAGTGCTCGTTTGCTCAGCTCTCCTTTCCGTAAGTAGCTCAGGCCTTGACTGCAGCCCAGCTATGTTTGAAATCAGCACAGACTCCTAGAGTTTTATAAAGTGTGAGGAGGACCACCAAGGAAGGAAGGCTTCCCAAACGCTGGGATGCTACGGGAGAGGCCCCCTTTAAAGCCTGAGCAGGTGAATCTTGGACAAATGGGAGGAATTCCCACTACACCGAGCCCATGATAAACTCAGAGAACTTGTTTTCCTGAGAAGTGTTAAAGGCAGAAAGTTGCAAAGACTTTTAAAAATGCCACAGAATGCAAGGCCAGAGGTGTCTGCAGAGTATTTTACCTGGGTGATGTTATGTGGCAGTGCCCACGTTCCACAGACCTCAGATGATGGCACCCAGACCTGTGAGACATGTTCTCAGTTTATGAAAACATGACTGAGCCCTAGCCAGTTTGGCTCAGTGGATAGAGCGTTGGCCTGAGGACTGAAGGTTCCCAGATTTGATTCTGGCCAAGGGCATGTGCCTGGGTTGTGGGTTTAATTCCCAGTAGGGGGCATGCAGGAAGCATCCAATCAGTGATTCTCTCTCATCATTGATGTTTCTATCAATCCTTCTCCCTTCATCTCTGAAATCAATAAAGATATACATTAAAAAAAAAAGAAAACATGATGGAGACATGCTAGCACATTTAAACAGGGACCGAGAGTCTAGCTAATTTCCTAAGGGTAACCACTTCCTGCTGAGGTCATGCCTTTACTAGTAGCTTTACTGGCTGAGAGAACTTAATTTTAACAGTTCATGTAGAAGAATTAGATTCAGGGGATTGATCAAAATTCCGCTAACTCTTGAATGCTTGGAGGATGCAACTAGAAATGCATACAGTGAGTGTGGTGGAGTGGGAGTGTCATCTGCCTAAGTCATAAATGACAGAGTGCTACCTCCTGTCCCTTATTCATAACACACATCATTAATCTACAGGACACTTTTTCCAGCTAAGTCCAGAAGCAGGCTCAGAATCCTTAACTCAGTGCTCGGAGCAGCCAAATGGGGTTTATTTGCTCCTGGAGCAAATGCATTCTCTCTCCTATGGGCAGTACTATCTGGGAAAATAAATCAATGTCTAGAAGGTTCTCTGGTAAGCACAGTCACATGAGGTCTGATAAATTGTCTTTCTCTAGGGATATTTGTCCAAGGAACTGGGTACCATCTTGAGTAAGACCAGGAATGTAGGGAAACAGGATATTCTTTTTATTATCAGTCATCAGAGTGAAGATTGGTTCCGTGTTATGAAAGATTGGTTCATGTCTATGTTACAGACATTTCCCAAAGGGCTTGTCGCTGTGTTTTATCATGTGTCTCCATAGCAACACCTGTGGGATGAGCAAGGTAGGGATTATCTCCATGGAACAGGTGATGGAGGCTCAGGGAAGATAAATGACCCTCAAGAGGCAAGTTATACAGCTCAAGGCTTTTCCTGGAAGTCAGGCGTCACTGCCTCAAGGTGCCAGTTCTCTTGGTGTTTCTTTAAAATATTTTTTAAAACCTGTCCAGTGAGTTTGTGCTAATGTGAATTCCTCTAGGGCAGGGTCATGCATTATTTATTTCTGTACCTTTGACTACTTTCCTCTTGCGATCTCAAATGCTGTGACTAAAACACAGGAAGTGCTCAAAAATATCTATGGTGTATAAGTCAGCAGACAATTCATCATTCATTCAGTCTTTCTTTTTTTTAAAAATATATTTTATTGATTTTTTTTACAGAGAGAAAGGGAGAGGGATAGAGAGTTAGAAACATCTATCAGCTGCCTCCTGCACACCCCCCCCTCCCCCCCCCACTGAGGATGTGCCCGCAACCAAGTACATGCCCTTGACCGGAATCAGACCGGGGACCCTTGAGTCCCCAGGCTGACGCTCTATCCACTGAGCCAAACTAGCTAGGGCCATTCAGTCTTTCAAGTGATGTCCCGACCCGCGGGACATGCAATGTGGGGACTTCTGCAACGGTTCCTGCAAGGGAATGAAAGGATAGGAGACACGAGGAAATGGAGGCAAGACAGGGTTCTGATCAAGCCTCAAAATTTTAATTGTTCAGCAGAGCAATATATACTTTAGGAGATGGGGGTGGGTAAGGAGGTTCATGGGAATTAGCCTATCTGCAGACTCTGGAATGGCAGTCGTTACTTCAGGGCAGAAGATGTCTATCGGGTTAGAGCAGACCCCGGAATGGCAGTCATTACTTCAGGGCAGGAGATGTCTATCTTTGGCTGTAGGCCACAGGTCTGGTAACTAGAAGGTTTTACTAAAACTTTTTAAAGTTAGCTTTGTATAAATCAATCTCTTTTATGGTTCCCAACAAAGTGAGAACAGGGAGATGCCCCTTCCCTTCCACGTTGGCCTTTCCTAGTCTCTTTTGTGGGGAGGGGAGTGCCCGGAGCTTTAATTGCAAAAGCAGCTCAGGCACCTGTGCAGCAGATAATGACATCATCAGTCCTTGGGAGGCTTTCTTCCCATAAAGATACCAGTCCTTAAATCCTTATTTGCAGCTCCCGACAGCAGGAGTGACACGCCTCTAACCAGCTAAGACTTGGGCTTAAAGCTGCTTGAGTCCCCAATGGAGGGGTCCCTGAGCAGAAGGATTTCCGGGGGAGTGGCAGCACATCTGGTTCAAAGGGCAGAGTGTAGGCATTCAGGGGAGGCCGCAGGGGAGAGGCCACTGTGCACATCCTGTCTAGAGGCAGGAGGGGTGGGGCGTGGAGGGATGGGAAGCAGATTGAATTAGGAGCTGTAGGGAGACCGGGAGGCCGAGGAGCCCAGCTCCCCAGTCCCTCTCTGAAAGTCTTTGTTTTCTAATTTATAACCCGTCTCCTTTGGGGATGGCCTTTTGACATGTGCTAATTATAAATTGTCCTTCCGTGTGTTCTGAGAGTTCTAATAATTAGAATTTCTAATTCCGGTCCTCTGAGCTTCTCCCAGCAGCTTTATTCTGCAAGAGGAACACTCCACAAATTTGCTTTTCTGCTCAAAGTCACCGTAGGAGGCCTGCATGGTGCAGCGGAGGGAAGGATCCAGATTTGGGGGAATAGGGATGGAAACTTCTCCTTGCTACCCTAGTACATGTCCTGGAAGACCTGCTTTTGGTGGTTTGCTCATTTTTACGGAGGAATATTTTTGAGGCAAATGGACAGGGCAGGGTGGTCCAAGGAATACATGCCGGGCTTGGGTTCTAGCCTGGCCAGAGCTTCACTGTGAGGCCCTGGTCCAGGGATGCTCCCCGCCTCAGTTTCTTGTCTATAGACCAGGGGAATCAGCTCTGTGGTTGCCCAGGGCCTTTCTGGGTCGGAGAGTATTTGAACCTGTGAACTGTGGTGATAGTGTGTTCTGAATTGGAGCCTTCATAACACACAGCGACTCTGAGAGCCAGCTACACAACTTCATTTGCACATAACTTGATAAGATACTAAACTTGTTCAAGGTCAAGCCCTGTGTCTTGTTTCACTTCCCCTTGCCTTCCTTTCTTCATCAGTAAGATGGGAATGAGAATGCTTGAGGGATAGATAGCCTCAGCCAGGCCTTTGCAAGCCATCTTCATACTGTTAGTCTCACCTTGTAGGGTCCGTCGGAAGAGGCACACTGCAGCCCCTTCCCTGCTTCATCTCCCATAGAGTCACACTAGTGAAGTGTCCTTGGGGCCTCACAGCTGTTTGGTGTCCAGGACTGTGGTGGAGAGCACTGGGCACTCCAGCCCCACCTCTGACTGAAGACTTACGTGGCCTTGCTGGGGAGTTGCCTTGTGGGGATTCTGAGAGACGTGGACATCAGTCCCGAGAAGCTGCGAGGTGCCCACCCTTCCTTCTTGTTCATAAATAATGGTCAGCCGGCTTGATGTGGTCGATACTGTACCGGTACATAGCACAAAGGCTTCTACTGTCTCCTTTATGGGTGCTGTGTTGGGGGGGTGCCCAAGGCCATGCCGCCAGGAAACCTAGGAATGAGATAGGGCAGATCATGAACTGAAGCTTGTAGCTCCAAGAAACAGTCCAACAGCCCCACCACTCACCCCTCCACCTCTGTGTGCTGCTCCAGAGGTCATCCCACTCTGTCCCCCAGAACCTCTCCCGGCTGGGTTGTGCCCCATGGCTGCTCTTGCTCTAGTCCTTAAGCCAGTGGTTCTCAACCTTCTGGCCCTTTAAATACATTTCCTCATGTTGTGACCAACTATAAAATTATTTTCGTTGCTACTTTATAACTATAATGTTGCTACTGTTATGAATTATAATGTAAATATCTGATATGCAGGATGGTCTTAGGCGACCTCTGTGGAAGGGGTCGCGACCCACAGATTGAGAACTGCTGCTAAGCCTTAGAGCCTGAATGAGTGTCGGTGTTGGATGTCATCTGTCATGTGGTTCAACGGTTTCAGTTAACAGTTGATGATGGAATGGGACTAAGATGATTGAATGGTTCATGGCCACATAGCTTGTTAAAATAGCCTGGGAGGAGCAGCCCTCCTGCCCAGTGGCCTGGGGCCCTTTCTCCTACACCCCTACACACCCTCCTGCCCTTATTTCCTTGAATCCCATTTGGGGCTCACACCCTGGTACAAGCGAGGTCCAGGTTCTGCTTTGTTTGGCTGGGCTAGTCTCTAAGAAAGAGGGAACAATACAAATGTCAAGCCTCTAGACAGGACATGCACCAAACTTCCTGGTTGGGCTGCTGTCATAGAACCCAAGACTGGCTAGAAGAGCATCCGTGTTTCAGGTCTGGAGACTGGAAGTCAGCTCAAGGTGCTGGCAGGGCTTTTTTCTTCTGAGCTCTCTCTCCTTGGCTTACAGATGGCCGTCTTTTCTCTGTGTCTTCACATGTCTTCCTTCTGTGCACGAATCTCGTCTTATACCAGTCAGCTTGACTTAAGACCCACCCACCCTAATCTACTCCTTTTCACTCATCACCTCTTTAAAGGCCTTGTCTCCACATACCATCGCTTCTGAGCTACTGCAGGTTACGAGTTCCAAAATATGGACTTTGGGTGCGTAATCAGCCTCTAACACTCCCTTTCCCGTGACCTTGTGTGTGACTTACACCCGTCTGCTGTTTGGCCGCTGTGGGCACTCGTGTTTTCAACCCTGTCTTCTATTCGGAGCCTTGGTCAATGATCAAGAGAGATCCCCAGAATGCACCGAGTGTCCCAGGGATGCTAGAGAAGGGGCAGCCGAAGAGGCTGCCTGTGGCTACTCCCAACTTCATCTTGCTGCTCCTTGGACCTGCTTGGAGTGAGGATGGAGGTCCCAGCCTGCTCAGAGGCAGTCAGGACTGAGTGGGGAGTTGACAGCCCCTCTAGGGAGTGTAGCTGATTAAAATAATCATATTAACTGGCCCTCAAAGAGATATATTTATAGCCATAGTGACATGTTATTAAGGATCTAATTTGGATCAGGACTCTGGGAATTCTACTTTTAGGCCCGGAGGAGAGCCCTGCAGGTAGGTGGCCAGGAGGTCTCCAGCGACTTTGTGTTCAGTCTGCTGAATTAGAGGCTCTCAAGGTTGGAGAAAGGTCCTGTCAACCCATTTTTCCCACCTGGTGCTTGTATCACTGCTCCAGTGTCACCAGCGAGGGACCATCCCACCTCCACTCAATGCCTCCAGCGCCAAGGAGCACATTTCCGTTCAAAGAGGTCCATCCTGTCCTAGGAAAGTGAGAGGAACTTTCTTCTTTCTGAATCTTCCATCTGCTGGTCTGGTTCCACCTGTGGGAGGGACAGACAGTCTAAGCTTCCCAGAGACCCCAAAGACAGAGAGCTACAGGGCTTCTTGGCCTTTGCTGCCTCAGGCTAAGAGCCTGTTTACCCGTCAGCAGCTCCTCTCAGGATAGAGTCCCATCCCGTTTTTTGAGGGATGCGAATGTTGTCCTGGGGTCCAGGGCCTCCTTCACTGCCTGATTCATGGGGACAGCTGCAATTCCGGGTCCAAATGCGGTTTGGCCAGTATTAGTGAACTGTCCTTTGTTGAGGAACTTTGGGGGAAATGGGCTACTTCTAAAAAGCAGTCACTCCTTAGGCACCTGTGCTATAGGTTCCAGCAAGGAGAAAGGTGGAGGCGGAGTATTGATAAAGGGTTTGCCCCATGTGAGGGACAGAGCCGTGCCCCGTGGGGACCCAGGTCAGGCCACAGCAGGGGGAATAACCTAGAGCATCAGGGTGGGAAATGAGCTTCTGGGCAGCGTAGGTTTGTACTCCCCTCCCACCCCCACCCCCATCTCTTGCCCAGCCTGAGGATGTGGGATCCCTTCAGCCCCGTTTGTAGAGGCCCCGGACAGGGAGAGTATGGGGTGTACACTCTACAAGGCAATGTCCCTGGGCTCACAGTGGACACCATCAGTGTCACGGGAGGGTCATGTGCTCTCAAGACCCAGCTCTGCCCCTGAACTAGTCTTTGCGAGACCTTGAGTGTGTGCCCTCACTCTTCTCACCCTTGAGTTAGTTCTTCCTCTCTCCTTAGTGTTCTAAGATGAAATGGGCGATGCCTGTGGATACACTCAAGAGCCAAAGTTCTCCAAAATATCACAGATGAAAGAGTTGGAAGCTGCCTTTGTGTGCACAGATATTAATATTTTAGTGCCTAACAACAATAACAGAACAAAAAGAAATCAATTCCTTTTCAGATGGAGGAAAATCAGACTTTAGAAGATATTTCATGGGAGTCCATAGTAGGATTGGCTAATTGTCCAAACATAATTTTTTGTTTCTCTCTAAAATTCTCCATTTTCTATTAAAAGCAAGAAAGCAAACTATGTAGTGTATGGATATGTATTGTGTGTGATGTGTCTATATGTATGAAGTGTGTGTATGCAGTGTGTGCATGTATGTGTGTGTTTTGTCTATATGTACAGAGTGTGTGTATGTAGTATGTGTATATATGTGTGTGTTTCTCTCGGGACAGCATGGCCCTCAGACCCACTCCCACTCCCACTCAGTTTCAGCCTTCTTACCTCTTCAGCTGGCACAGGTGTGCTCACAGTACCTAACGGAGCACCACAGGATAATCCAAGGGTCAGGACCAACAGATACCTGGAAATTTTACTTTTTTGGGAAAAAATCTTTTGGTGGCTCTTTTAGAGAAGTCCTTGTCACTTGGAATTAGATGAGAGTTTCCCAGGTTAGACCCCACCAAGATGGACAGGTCTTGTGGGCAGGCTCTAAATTGATTAAATCACCCCTTCTTTCTGATCAGGATTATAGTCCAAGTGGCTTATTTCTACTCTTCTGTGCACTTGAAGCTAAAAATAAGATCCAGGCATTAGAGTTTTCTTTTTTTGTCCTCAGCAAAGAGCAACCTGTGTAAGCACAGGCACTTTCCAAAGGGGAGTGCCTGCCCAGAGGCCTGTGTGGCCACCCAGTTCTCCACAGCTGTGGGTGCTTGGGATAAGGTGTGTCGCCTTTGGTTTGTGCTTCTGTGGCGAACGAAGTTCTTCTGACATGCCCTTCTTCCAAGTGGAAACTTCATCTGGGTACCATCCTGTAGTTCTGACACTAATCCTAATTTTGATCAACTGTGGTTGTGGGCACCAATTACAATGTGTGGGGTTCCCCCTCACCAAGCAGTACTCAGAGACACCGGCTGGGTGTCCTACAGTTCAACTCAATTCTTACACTGTTTACCGGGAGATAGTGTCTGATCCCACAGGTTAAGGACTCAGCCCACAGACGCCCCCTCCTCCCATCACAGACACCAGGTGCAAGTCCATGTGATACCTGTGAATATCCTTGGGTTTGGTTAATTTGTAGAATGGGTCACAGAACTAACAAACATTTTACTTATTAGATTACTGGTTTATTATGCAAGGATATAACTCAGAAACAGCCGGATGCTCTGCTCGCTTCTATTGCTATGCTCCACCTCTGAGTGTATCGTGCCTGTGACTTGATTGGCTTATTGGGGAAGTCTCTTCTAATAAACCTGGCATTGTGGAAAGTCACAGACGTGTCTGAGTGACTGCTTTTGGAAATGCTCCCTTGCTCAGGACATATGCCCTCTCCTAGTGCACCCCTCTTCCCCTCTCTCCCCGCCCCCCCCTTCCCCGCTGTCTCCTCATGTTTACCTATCTGGATGTCCTCAACCAACCGGTCCTTTGGGTTTTATGGAGACTTCATTACACTGGCACGATGAGATGATTATTAAGTCATCGGATGTTGGTACTTAAACTCAATCAGCCTCTTTTCCCACTCCTGAGGTGGGGGCTGGAGTGGGACTGAAATTTCCAAGCCTCTAATTAGAATGGTTGGTTCCCCTGGCAACCAGCCCCCATCCTTAGGTGACAAGGGGCAACCCAGAGGTCATTAGCATAAGAACAAAAAACTTGATCAGGTGCTCAGCATTTAGGAAGTACCTAGGAGCCCCGTGCCAGGAATGGGGTTAGAGGCCAAATATACTGGCTATCCCTTCAAAATGTATACAAACTTCAACAGCTGATCGCTCAATTTTGAAAATTAAATGTATTTTAATAAACACTGGCTTTATAATGACTCAAAGTGCATGTATACATTTTTGGACACCCTTTATAATTCTTGTTATAAATCACGTTATCACATATCCCCAATCTTCCCTTTGCAACAATCAATGTAACAGAATTCTGTGCCATTACCTCTTTGGTTTGCTCAGCCAGAATCGTTCTTGGCCTATGAACTTGATGAGGGCAGAAACTGAGTCCTTCACCACAGCCATGGCATCCTGTAGGGCCGTCATTATCATGTGTGGGCTAAGTGACTATATTTCCATTGCTAAGGCCTCCAGAATTGGCCCAGGAACAGAGAATTCCACTTGCTTCTTTCTCTTAAGCCCCTCCACACAGTTGGCACATAACCACGGACAAAATGGCCCTGGGGTTTCTGCCCCTGGCCCCCAAATCCCATGTCCTTCCTAAAGAGGCTCAGAGAACTAGAGGCACAAGCAGGCATCTGACTTTTGTATCCTTGCTCTTGGTGATTGATGGGATTAATATGCTTGGCAGCATCCTTAGTCTTCATCAGCTATTAGCTGATTAATTTTTTTAACTGCATCCCCGGACAGCCCGCTCTTGATGCTGTTGAAGAAAGACAGAGGGGATATCAGCCACGTCCTGGCTTACGTGGCCTTATATTTGGCCTGGAACCCATGGTGAATTGCTATCCTTCCACTAAGCGTCAGCAGGAAAATCCATTAACAAATGAAAATTCCCTCCAGAGTCAGAAGGGCTTTCGTTTCTGGGTTTCCAAATGACCTTAGTTTTAATCACCAATGCCATCCAGGTTTGGAAGCAGCCCCAGTCGCTGAATCTCTTGTTTGCTGAGGCAGCAAAGGGCTGGGGTTTTCACATTTTGGCCAAGCTTCTGGGCTCATGGTGATCCCGCGGGAAGCCTTGCTGCTTTCTGAAGGTCTTTGTGCTCCTCTCTCCATTGGCCTCTTAAGCATTTTCTCAGGCAGCTTTTAACAAGCTCATACGCCCATGGAAAGTTTTCCATCACCTCCGATCATTTTGTTCTGGGCTCTGTGGATGGGAAAGGGGCCGCATATTAAACCTGATAAGCTCAGGGAGGGGTGGGCCTTACAAACCCAGAGGTGAAAGTAACCAACCACACTGGGTGTTCTGAACTTAAAATTCCTACCAAATGTGGGTCAAGGCGCGTAGTCACGTCTTAGGCCTGCAGCTTCCTTGACAAAGGTCCATCGTTCACTGTGAAGTTGTCTGTTGTCTTTGAGCATCTAGGATAGCATCCCTTTGGAATGTCAGAGCAATCTTTTCCAGACCCTCCAGGCCAGAGTGGGAGACAGAACCCGGCACTGTTGCCGGGCTTCACCACCTGCCATCTCTGAGTGCTGGAAACGTTAACTGCTCTGTACTCACCAATGTAAAAAGTATGTGTCTCTTCCTTTTACTTTTTGTCCAATCCCAGAGATTTCTCCACTTTGCCTTCTCCCACCTCCCTAATCTATCACCAGTGGATTCCGTGTAACCCTCCTTACATCTCTTCCTTTGATTCTAATGTATAAAACAAGTGGCAAAATTGCCGTTCTCTGGAGCAATCTCTCAATCCATTGAGATTTTGCTTCCCAGCAGTTATTGTCAGTTTGACTCAAGTACCCTCTTATAAGACGTTTTCTTAGGGTCGACGTCCTTTTGTAATCAGCTCCCAGGAGTCCCCGCTGATAACTGTTTCCACCAGGGGCTCTTCCTTAGACAAATTGAAAACGAGACACAACTCTCAGGCTTCCACCAACAGGCTGCATTATCATTGGGTGGCCAGGAGCGCTGTCCAGCTCACTTCAAAATAAACCGTCTTGACCAGAAATCCTCCCCCACCAATACTAACCTGGAAAAGCAGGCTTTCGATTCCCATAGTTTGGGGACTTGGATGGCCTGGAGCTGCATCCTGTGCTCCCTGACTCTGAGGAACTGGAGGAGTCAGTGTTGCTATCTGGGCCTTGGAAAGTGCTGGGTGGGAGAAGCAGTGGGAGGGTGGTGATGGGGGAGTTGGGAGGGAAGTGTGGGGACTGGGGGGTGGGGGGGGTTGCAGGTGGGTCCTAGAGCAGTGGTCTGTGGGAGTGACAGATGAGTAGGAGGGGCAGAAGGGCAATCCCCTGAGGGCAGGTCTGGGAATGAAACTTTCGCTCTGAGGTGCTGAGGTGAAGGAGAATCCTGAGCCGTTGGGCTTGCCTGGAGCGTGTAATGTTTGTAATGTTCTCTGCTTTATCTGTAAGTCTCTGCTCACACTGAAGAGTGAGATCAAACGGTTTGCCAAGACCAGGCTGGATTAAGGCTGCTTGCTAGTAAGAAGAGTAAGAAACACGTAGTAGCCCAACCGGCGTGGTTGTGCATTGACCTATGAACCAGAGGTCATGGTTAAATTCCGGGTCAAGGCATATGCCTGGTGCTCACTCTCCAGTGGGAAGTGTGCAGGAGGCAGCTGATCAATGATTCTCTTGCATCATTGATCTCTCTCTCTCTCTCTCTCTCTCTCTCTCTCTCTCTCTCTCTCCTTTCCTCTCTGAAATCAGTAAAAAAGAAAACAACAGCAACAAAAAGAAACACTAAATGCCAGGAAGTGGGTGCTCAGCAGACTCTGTGAGGAAGGGGAAGGGACTCTTACTCTCTGCATTTGCCGATGAGGAGGGCCAGGCTCTGGGTTCATCTGCTCGGGCTGCCATAATAAAGACCACGGACTGGGCGGCTTAAACCACCGGAATCTATCTGTTACAGCTCTGGCCAGACCTCTGAGGTCAAGGTGTCGCAGGGTTGGCCCTTTCTTAGGGCTGCGGGGAAGGAGCTGTTCTAGGCCTCTCCTTTGGCTTGTAGATGCCATCTTCTCCCTGTGTCTTCATAGCACCTTCCCTCTGCCCTGTCCGTGTCCAGATGTCCTCTTCTGAGAAGGATCTCAGTCTTGCTGGATTAGAGCCCATCTAACGGCCTTGTTTTAACAGAATCATCTCTTTATAGACCTTAACTCTAGAGGTGGTCATATTCTGAGGTACTGGATGGAGGTTAGGACTTCGACAGGAGTTTTTTGAAGGGGACACAGTTCACCCCATAGCAGGCCAGGTAAGTTGCCTGAGGTCACACGGTTACAGGACCATGAGTCAGGCATTCTGACTCCAGAATCCCCAAGTTCTGTGCATATTGAAAATAAAAATGAAGAAATTTCAAAATGGTGGTCTATTTTAAATGTTTAAGTGCATTAAATATAGAAGGTCTTTTAAAAAGAAAATCAACTGAATACAATATGATTATGCTATTCAAAGGACTATTACTTAATATATAAACTTAATATCAATTCCTATTTTACCGCCAGGGATGAGATCTGATAACAGGATAAAAGTCTAAACTTGATGGGCAAAGGTATCTCTCTTCCATCCCAGGAGCTCATCTCCCTGGATGTATGTCTCACCTCATCAGGGTGGCCTGGAGGTCTAAAGTTGAGGCCTTCTGTGAATGTAGAACTTGCCCAGTGGCCTCTTTCACCTTCCTTCCCCTGTGGGCAGCCTTCCTGAGTCGATTCAGGACTCCCCAGTCTATGAAGGTCTTGGACCACTGTGCTCTGCTTCCTCCTAAGTCTGAAAATGTGGTTGCTGGTCTCAACTCTTCCAGGAAGCAACAGTGACCCTGAGAAGGTCAAATGCCTCAAGCTTCCCTTCCCTATGTGCCAATGGAGGCGTTGGAATAGAACATGACTTTCATGGTCTCCAGCCTCTCCAAACGTCCCCACAACTTGGCTGCTGTGACATAAAGGGCTCTCATCTGATGCTATGGCTGAATATTAAGCCAAACTACATTATAATTAATGCCTGAAACCTTATTGGGTCGTCCTAATGGCGCCCAGAATGCCTTGGGGGTGTTCTAAATGCCCAGCATTACATCGGGCACTCAGCCAGCATCATCGCAGATGACTGTACAGTGAATGAGCTTCCCATCTAAAACACGCAGTCAGGAGAGAGGGGCTGATTAAAGGGTGGTTATTGGATGTGAGCCTGTCCTGGCCTACCAGCAGCATAGCGGTGGCCTGTGCAGTGTAAGGTTTGTTTCAGCAGATGGATATGTAGGGCCAGGAGCCATGGCAGGTGCTGATGCGTGTCAAATAGAAGTGGCAATGGCTTGATAAAGTGGTGTCCTTCCCAGGCAGGCCCAGGGGTCACCCTGAGATCTTGGGAGAGGCTCTGTGTTCTTTCAGCTGGGTTTTCCCCGGCACAAGCTTCTATCTTTAATCTTTTCTCTTCTCTTTTTCTTTCATCTTCCCATCCTTTTCTTCCGATCTCCTCTACCCGCTGCTCTTTCTTCCTCCCTTTTTTCTTTTAAGGACTGTTGGTGTGATTTAGGCTTCATTTTCTCCAGGGTTTCCAAATCAAAGGGGATCACTTGCCTCCCTGTGGGCGCCACCATCCATACGACATAATTTGCATGGCCTCAGTTCTGTGCGTGGACGTCACAGTGTACAGAAGTCTCTTGCATAGAAGGGTTGTTTGCTCATGTCCTTTGGTCTCTCTCACCTTTCTGGCCCTTTACTCTTTTGCTGGAGGTGTCTTTATGATTACTGCAGCCTTCTTGAAGGTTGTCACAATTTAACACGTGATATAAAGGTTTGTGTGTTGACCCGTCTTTGTGTCTCACTAGACTACATGCTCTTTGAGGACAGGGATCATCCTCTCTGTCCTTTCCACTATTGCTCTCCCAGAGCTTTGCCCAGCCTGTGCTTACAGTAGGTTTTCAGTGCACGTTTGTGAGCGCAAGTGGGCCGAGAGGCTTTCTAAGTACCTGTGAGTAGGTAAGGGTAAGTCAGTCTTCCTCTGGAGCTGCGGGCACAGGTGCAGATAGCTACATGCCTTGCCCAAAGCAGAGGGCCCAGACCCTGGCTCTCTCATTGCACTCAGTTTAAAGGGACCACACTGGTCACTTCCCTACCCATGGGACCTTACTGCCTAGTTGGGGAGCCTAGGGGAGGGAGGAGCCTGTGCTAGGCAGAGTGAGGGTTGGGTTCTGGGCAGCCAGGCTTAGTGGGGCAAGGAGATGGGGGCTGGGGATGTGTCACATGCCTGTCTTTGCCTCTGCTTTTAGCAGCTGGTTGGCCCCTGATGCCTTTGCCAAGGGTGTGCCTTTCCTGGGCTGACACCTTCTTCTAGCCGAGCCCCTGCCAGGAGTAATTCCTGGGGTGGTCCCGTTCCTGCCAGGACAGATCTGGGTCTGTCCTTTCTTTCCCAGCATCTTCACAGGCGGAGGCAGAGTGTGGACTGCTCAGCCTTGGGGAGGTGGAATGTGCATTAAGACCACGATGTGGGCAGTGCTCCCTGCAGCTGTGAAATGGAGCAGCCTTGGGCTGAGGCCTGGAACAGGGAGTGTGGCAGGGACCCACCCACTTTCCTAATCTAATCTAATCTAATCTAATCTAGTCTAATCTAATCTAATCTGTGAAGGAAGGGATCGTTCCCAGGAAGGAGGAGGGAGCCAACATTCCTTAGATGCCTGCTCTTTGCCAGGCTTCAATGAGGTGCTTTTTATATGGTATCTATTTAATCCTCCATCCAGCCCTTTGAGACTGAAACTGCCCCCTGGTTATTATTCCCATTTGACAGATAAGAAAGCTGAGGTTCAATGTGTTTAAGTGGCTCGTCCAAGGTGGGCACGGCTAGTAAATAGCAGAGTCCGGATTGAAACTCAGGCTCCCCCAACTCCAAATTCCCAGGCACCTCCATTGACACTGCAATGCTTTCTCAGGTCTAGGAAAGCCAGGTGACTCCGAGACAGAGGTGCGGTCCTGGGGCCGAAGGAGGCCCATCACAGATGCCTTTCCATTTGCAGTCAGATGGCTCGTGCCCCTGGGTTAGGGCAACTGCAGACTGCCTCGTGCTCTTGGGTCAGAGCTGCTCGCTCTGCACTTATCCCAGAGCCTGGAAGGCCAAGCAGTTTGCTCTCAGCATTCTCGGAACCATCTGGGGTGAGCAGCCAGCTTCTACTGAGGTCTCACCACTACTCCCAGCATCCTCAGAGACTATTTTGCACCCAGGTGGGGGCCAGAAGACTCAGGTCTGGTCTTTTCAGAACTTAGCATGCGAATTACTAGTGTGTTCCATTTTGGGTGTACTTAAGCCTCTCTCCTGTTTTTGGCTTAGAATTTGGACCATATTCTTTTTCCCTACCCAGGTAGATTTACACCAAATCACAGTCCTGTGGAGGACAGGTGCTCAGTCCACTCAGTACCTGGAGCTAATGGAGGGAAGTAATAAATTTGATGAAACAAGAGAAGCAATAATTTAGAAGCTTTTTTATCTAAACGCTGTAATGTCATTTTCTCCCTTGGTAGATTTATCTTCTCGGTTCTGTTCAACTCAGACCAAAATTAGCATGGCTTTTCCTTTTCTGTCCACACACCAGTCTGGGTTGTCTGTCAAGAACATGGGTGCCCTGAAGTCCGTAGGAGTAAACTCTTAACCTCTCTGAGCTCTGAAAGCCTATTTTTTAAATCGGAATTCAGTATTGAGACCTGACTTTCTTGAAAGCAAAGGACAGTGCGAGACCTGCAATTTTTAGATGGGATGCTCTGCCTTACTTAGCATGTCTCGGATTTGCATTAGCAAAGCTGTCTCTTTCTCATTTTTTTCTTTTTCTAAATTGAGAGCCATTAAGGTTTAAAATGGAATTAGGAGGCCATCTTCCTGGTCTCAGTGTGGCCTTCAAGGATCATCTCCCTGCCTTCCTCCCTGGGCAATGATGATATAGGAAGGGAGAAGGGAGCAGCCTGGTAGGAGGGGGAAGGGAGCAGCCTGGTAGGATGCGGGATCATTTCTTTGCAAAAGCCCTCCCACTTCTCCAAGGATTGCAGATGGAGAGTCAGACCCCAGCCTCCTGGAACCCAGGGGAGAGAAACAAGGCTCACTCGCAACATTGCCCCATGAGGAGATGAGGAAACTCCAGCACCCAGAGAGGTCAAGGGGTTCCCACACAATCACACAGCAGTTTGAAGGCAGCAGCTGGGCAGAATTCAGGGGTTTTGACTCCCCATCCAGGGCCTCTCAAGCTTCAGTGTCCTGGAGAGTCACAGGAATGTCCGAGGTCCACCCAAGGTCGCCTGAGAGTCAGCATTCAGACGAGGGCCTAGGTGGTGCTGATGCCGCTGGCCTGGGACCTCGCTTGGAGTAGCAAGGGGCTCAGTCAAGCTCCGAGGCTGGGTCTTGCAGCCCAGTCGGTGGGACCACTCCCCACCTCCTTAGTGATTGCTGTGCCCCCAACTCTTTCTGGAGTTTTTCTTTCCTTGGGCTGCGAAGGCCTGGGCTGCCATCCCGTGCTCCCCCCGGCCCATTTTCTTCGGTTTCATCTTGCTCAGGGTTGAAGTAAACACCCCGTCTTACCCAGTTTCTGTGAGGTCCCCTGGCTCACGAGCCTCCTTCACGAGCCTCCTGCTTTAGCACGCAGTCCCCGTCCCACGGAGATCCGAGTGCCTGAATTAACTCCCTCTTGGAGCAATAAACCACCCTGAGTGCCAACCTAGTTTGTATTTTTAGACCGAGCTCCATCAATTACTTAACTCGCAGCGCACTCCTCTGCTCACCGGGGCGGTGTGGGTAAGGCGTGTTCCTCCTCAGGCTTGGTGAGGGGCCCCGCCTCGCTCCCATGGCTCAGGAGCGGAGTCCTTCCTCGGCACTGCCTCCTTAGCGTTTAGGACGCAGCATTGAGTCACCCCACTTGGTAGATGTGGCGGGAACCCTGGGGCCCAGAGCAGGTGACAGGTCAGGCTCTGGCAGTGCAGTGTGATGGGGCCGAGAACAGGAGCCCTTCACCTCTGTCCTGGGAGAAGCCATGAGAAAGGACACCTTCCAGGCTGAGCAGGGCCGCGACTCTCCCTCTGAGCCGCCGTTTTGCTTGGCAGTGGTCTGGAGGGAAGCCAGGTGGGGGCCATGTCCCTGTCTCCCTCAGGCAGAGTGAGCTTGGGCTCTGGGTTTTATTTGTGAAGTTCGGCTGGAAAACCCGCATGCTGGGACCAGGCTGCCAGGGCCACGTCAGCCGTGGTTTCTACCACGCCCTCCCCACCCCAGGGGGACCTTTGACTCTACCCTAGACTAGTCTTGCCACCGACCTGGCTTGGGTTTCGTCAGGTTCTCCCACCTCTGGCAGGGTGTGATGGAACAGCGCACCACCAAGAGGCTGGCAAGGGGCAGACTGGCTCCCATGCTGGGCGGGCTGGTGAAGGCATGGTCGGGGGCCAGTACTTCTTAACCAAGCTCTGCCCATGGACTTAAGGCCCATGGACGTGACAGCTTCTTTCGTTCTTCCACCAGTTAAGCATGAGCACCAGGCAGGATGCTGTGGGTGTTAAAGCGCCTTCAGTGGGGAAGGAGTGAACAGGACACAGTCCCTTTCTTAGCGACCTGAGCCACCTTCCTGGGAAAGCGCGCTGTGCATATCCATACGAGGAAAAGCTCAAGCGACAGGCCGCTTGTGTGCATATGTGTGTGCCCACGTGTACCTGCTTATGTGGGTCTGTGTGAGAACGTGGCCATGTTTAGGTATATGTGTGACCATGTCTATGTTTGTGTTACTGTGCATGTGTGCATGTTTGTCTCTGTGTGCATGCTTGTGTGTGCTTGTGTGTCAGCATGTGCATATACCTGTATGTTTGTGTATCTGTGTGCTCATGTGTACATGTGTTATGTGTCAATGTCAGCATGTGTGTGTGTGTCTGTGTGAATATCCATGCTTGTGTGTACATGTGTCTCTGCCTCTGAGTGTATACACATGAGTAGTGTGTATGCCTGTGAGAGTATGTGTACGCATTCCTGTGTGTATGTGTCTCTGTGTCTGTGTGTATACACATGTGTATGCCTGTGAGAGTATGTGTGCGCATTCCTGTGCGTATGTGTATATGTCTGACTTTCTGTGTCTACGACCATGCTTTGGGCTGTGACTCTTGGTCCCCTTCAGTGCTGGGCACCCAAACAGCCCCAGGTCCAGGCTGCTCTGGGGTCTGCCCTCAATGCCCAGGACAGCGAAGGGACAGGGACATGTGTCCTGTGGACTTCCTCTATCCTGTACATCCCGTCTGCACGGAGGAAACTGGGTAGTACGCTCAGGTGAAGGAAAAGGAAGAAACAGCAGACAGGACCAACTCCACTTCATTCAGCATGTGCCTGGTCCCACAGTGGGTGCACGAGAGACTCAAAAGTATGCCCGACTTGCCTCGTGTGGGGACAAATCTCGAACGTACTGTGCCCAGAGAGGTGAGGCAGCAAGTAAAGAGCCTCTGGGGAGGGGGCCTGGCCCAGCCTGGATCCTGGCTAGAATGGCCCCTGGAAATGGATGGTACGTGGTGGGCAGTGAAGCTGCCAGGCGCTCTGTGCCTCCTTCCCCTGCAATATCATAGCCCCCTAAGACCAAACTGACTTGAGACTCTTGACACCTGTGTGACCTTGAGGAAATTACTTGGCCTCTCTGGATTTTGCTTCCTATTTGTAAAATGAAGACACCAGGTCATCTCCTCATCTACTGGAACCATTACATTCTACAGCTGAACAAGTCTCTCCATAAATGGCAGTCTGGGACAAGTGTCAGGATAGAAGAGCAAGCACAGTGTTCTGGGGATGAGGCTGAGAAAAGAGGGAGGCTTTTTGCTTTTAGTCCCGAAAAATAGGGGAAAGGGAGTGGGGGCGGGGGGGGAGGAAACAATGTAGGAAGAATCTGAGAGGCAGGAGGGCACAGCATACTTTATTTATTTAACAAACATTAATATATCACTTATTATAGGGCAGGTATTGTTTTAAGCTAGCGGTTGGCATTATTCTAAGATATGGCCTGCAGGGAAATCTAGCTCGCCCCCTGACTTTATAAATAAAGTTTTATTGGAACATCCATGCCCATTCATTTACATATTGCCTATGGCTGCTTTGGGCTCCTGGGCACATTTGAGAAATTGCTACAGAGACCATATGGCCCTCAAAGCCTAAAATACTATCTGGCCCTTTACAGAACAAATTTGACCCTTTGTTCTAAGTCCTTGGCAAATATTGACTCATTTAATCCTAATAACAGCCCTATTGTGAAGGTATTATTATTGTTACTAGAGGCCCAGTGCACAAAAATTTGTGCACTTGAGGGAGTCACTCGGCCCGGCCTGTGCCCTGTCACAGTCTGGGATCCCTC
>PVJC01016746.1:19559-33428 GCA_004026665.1 Murina feae | reverse complement strand
AAAAAAAAAAAAGGTAACAGCGATAAAAAAGAATGAAATAAAAGGGGGAAAGAGATTGTATGGGGAGAAAACTCAAATAGAATGGTTACTAGTAGCAACAAATGCCATCTACAAAGTCCTATAGATGAATGGAGTACATCAACTAATCAATCAATTAACAATTAATATCTAACAAGGTAAACAGAATAAATAAATAACCAAAATACAACCAAAAAACAAAAAGAAAAAGCAAGACAGTCTCACCAACAATTATAAAAACCCCAGTATAATCAACAGTTAAAGAAACAACAACAGAACCACAGAGAGAGAGAGAAAAAAATTTTTGGATAATGAAGAAAGAAAGGAGTGAGGTATCTATGGGCTTGGAGCAGGGGATTGGAAATTAGATATCTTAGTAGGGTGAAATTGTAACAGGGGGGTAAAAAGAGGGAATAGGGAGAATCTAAAGCATGAGTTGGTTAAGAGAAAACGGACAGCAATAGGGGAATAGTGAGGAAGAGAGTGTTGGCATAAAGGTAAAGTTGAGATAGAGTAAAATGATGCTATAGGAAATCTGAAAATAGAATGAAGAACACTAATCTCAAAATAATATAAAGATACAATAAAATGACTCTTAGAAAAAGAAAAAAAATAGTAGTAGTAATAATATTGATTAAAAATAAAGATACAATAATTAAAAAGGTAAAATCAAGTGAGGAAAAAAGACAAAAAATTGTTTCTTAAAGGAAAAAAAAGAAAAAGAATTAAATTTAAAAAAAAAAAAGAAAGAAAAAATTAAAAAAAGAGAGAAAAATGTGCAGTAGTGAGGGTCATTCACTTCTTCTCTTCTTCTGATTGGTGCGCCTTAGTCTTGTCAACTATTCAGGAAAGTACGGAAGTTTCCTGCGATTCACTACTCCTCTGCGTCGCATACCACTCCAGATTTAAAAGCCGGCAGTATTTCTGCCTTTATTTGTGTTTACAGAAGAGTCAGTTTGTGAATCAGCCTCTGGGTGGCAGTGTTTCTGGAGTGACCTCTTCGACTACAAGTCCTCTCTGGCCAGCATTTAGGTTTTGTTTTCCCTATCACACTTAATACTAGTTTGGCGGAATGGACTGCCCCTGAACTGGTTCCCGAATCCGTCACTCCCTGCTCTGCTTCTCAGGACACACAAACAGGGTTTTCCCCTGCAGTCTCCGTGAGCGACCCCAATTGGGTGCTCCTATGTATTGGGTTTAATAATCCCAAGCTTAGCTTTAATAAAGAGAGGGGAAAAGGAACCTCTCCAAAGAGATGCGCGGGCTCCCTTCCTCCTCCAGCTCTGTGCGTAACTCTTCCAATGTCTCTTCTCCGCGACCCAAAACCGAGGCTGTCTTTTCGTGTCCCGATCAGTTATGGGGTGGGTTTTTTTTGGGTTCCCTTCTGCTAGCAGCCTGCGGGACCCCTTCCCACACTCAGGTCACGCTGGTGCCAACAGCCTCGGACTTTGTGGAGCGCGGGCTGGCACCGAGGGGAGGGGCGCAGACTCTGCTGCACAGAGACTTCTCCTGCGCGCGTTCAACTCTCCCACCTGGAATACAAACCACGCTTTTAACAAGCGAAATCTGACCTGTCCGTGAGGAGGTGCAGGGCTTGTCTGGGTTCACGAATTCTTGGCTTGAGCTCCGGTGTTCCTGGGTTCCTGGCTGGTCCCTGGGTGACCTGTTTGTAGTATCCCTGGATGTATACATTTCTTGTAACAGTCACCCAAGATGGCCCGGTCCCCACAGCCGAGTCTGCAGCTCCAGGAGAGATTTCAGCAGCAGTGGAGGCAGCGCCCGGTTAAGGGAGCCCCATTCGGGTTCTCCAACAGTCCTCTGGAATATAGCTGTTGCACACCCACAAATTTCCACGCTTGGTACATCCACACACCCTCCGTTCCTTCTCTCTCTCTCACTGTCTTTCAGTCTGCCTTCTCATCGGCAGCCATCTTCCCCTCGACCTCCTTGTGCCTATTTTTAAATCAAGTAGTTTGTTTTTTAGCTAGTGAATTGTATGAGTTTTTAATATATTTTGGATATGAACCCTTATCAGATATTTATTTGCAAATATATTTTGCCGTTCAGTAGGTTACCTTGTCATTTTGTTGATGGTTTCATTTGCTGCTCAAAAGCTTTTTAGTTTGTTGTAGTCTCACTTTGTTTTTGCTTTTATTGCCTTTGGGGTTTTTTTTTGTTGTGTTTTTTTTTTTGGTTGTTTGTTTTTTAATCTTACCCAAGAATATTTTTCCATTGATTTTTGGAGAAAGTGGAAGGAGTGAGGGGAAGGGAGAGAAAAAGAGAGAAATATCAATGTGTGAGAGAGGCACATGGATTGGTTGCCTCCTGCATGCTCCCCAATCCAGGCCAGGGATTGAGCCTGCAACGGAGGCATGTGCCCTTGACCAACCAGGAATCAAACCCTCAACCCCCTCTTCTGCGACCCAATGAGTTAACCACTGAGTTAAACCAGCTAGGGCTGTTGTCTTTGTTTTTAACATCAAATCCAAAAATTACTACTATATCAAAGAGCTTACTACCTATGATGGGTTTTATTTTGTTTGTTTTTTTAAGGAATTGTAAGATTTCATGTGTTACATTCAAGTCTTTTAATCTATTTTAAGTTAATTTTTCGTGTATGGTATAAAAAATGGTCCAGGTTCATTATTTAGCATGTGGCTCTCCAATGTTCTCAACACCATTTATTGAAGAGACTCTTCTTTCCACATTGTATATTCTTGGTTTCTTTGTCAGAAATTAATTGACCTTATATGTGTGTGGTTATTTCTGGGCTCTCTATTCTATTTCATTAATCTGTGTGTCTGTTTTTATGCCAGTACTACATATTTTTAATTACTATAGCTTTATAATACAGTTTAAAATCAGGGAGCATCATGCCGGTGACTCAGTTCTTTTTCTCAAGATTACTTTGGCTATGTGGGGTCTTTTATGGTTCCATACAAATTGTAGGCGAGTTTTGTTCTATTTCTGGGAAAAATGCCATTAGAATTTTGATAGGATTGCATTAGATCTATAGATTGCTCTGGGTTGTATGGACATTTTAACAATAATAATTTTTCCCATCTATAAGCACAAAATATCTTTCTATTTTTGTATATCTTTCCATTTCTTTTATTAATAACTAGTAGTTGTCAATATATATGTCTTTCACTTCCTTGGTTAAATTTTTTTCTAGGTATTTTATTCACTTTGATATAATTTTAAATGGGATTGATTTCTTTAGTTTCTGATAGTTCATTACTAATATATAGAAATGCAACAGATGTTTGTGTATTGATTTTGTGTCCTACATTACTGAATTTGTTTGTTCTAACAGTTCTTAATGAAGTCTTTAGGATTTCTATATGTAATATGTCATCTGTAAATAGTGACATTTTTACCTCTTCCTTCCCAATTTGGATACCTTTTATTTCTTTTTCTTGCCTAATTCCTCTGGCATGGCTAATACTATCTTATCTAATAAAAGCATAATATTAAAATTGACCATTTCTTCGGGATGCCTAAGCCACACCCACCAGCCAATCAGAGCGACTGTATGCAAATTAGCCCAGCCAAGATGGTGGAGGTCGCAGCCTCGGGAGAAGCTGCGCACCGCAGTCCAGCAAGGCAGACGGCTAAGCTTCCAGGCTGCAGCCACGGGCGGGAGAAGCGAGCCCACACTGCGGTCCAGGGGAGACAGAAGCTGTGCCATTGGCGGGTCCCCAAATGGAGGGGTGGATGATCCAGATGTGGAGGTGCTCCTGCTTTGCAGCTGCAGTGCCGGGGCTGCATGGGCAGCTGCCACCTGGCTGGGGCTGAGCCCTGAGCTGGGGGTTAATGCCCCCTCCCTATGGAAGCTTTAATGAGGGAAGGAGGGCTGTTCCCTCTCTCTCACACACACACACACCCTCCTGGGCCCCCTCTCTCACCAGCTCCATTTTCTCTGCCACAGGGACAGGGGTCTCCTGTGAGAGGCCTCCAGTCTCCCTTCAGAGCTAGGGTGAACCCCCGCAGGAGCCAGGAGAGGGAGAGATGGGCAGGGGGCGGGGCAGAAGGAGCAGCAGCCAGAGAGAGTTTGGGGGGAAGTAACCAGGTGGGGGAGAGGTGGAACAGGATGGAGGGAAGAACTTTATAAAAGAGTAAATGGACAGTATGAGTGAACTGTAGTGCCTATAATGAAAACCAAGTATAGTTGTGTACTGGGGACAGATTTTAAAAGTAGAAGTCAGAAAAGAATAAAAGATAAATGATAGTGGATAATTAGGCAGGTAGATAGATAGGTATTAAAACAATGGAAGTAATGTAGAGAAGAATGTATGGCAAAGGTAGGATAAGAGATAAAGAGGGAGGGAAGAAAAGTTATCAAGGGGGAGCTGGTAGAGCTTAAAAGGAGAATGGGAAGAAGGAAGGAATGGGGG
This sequence comes from Murina feae, assembly GCA_004026665.1. NCBI lineage: Eukaryota > Metazoa > Chordata > Mammalia > Chiroptera > Vespertilionidae > Murina > Murina feae. The sequence continues at coordinate 29,013 of PVJC01016746.1, read as the reverse complement.
AGGGAGCAAAGCAGGTCAGAGGGAGGAAGTGAAGAAAAAAATTCAGGTGGGAAGGAAGGAAAAGGGGAGTGTGGGCAGGGGTAAGGATAAAGGAAAGAAGGAATGTGGGAAGGGAAAATTAGAAAATTAGAAAAATGGGAAGAATGATGATGGAACAGAAGTAGGAAATAAGGAGGAAAGAAAAGTTTATAATGATGAGTCAGTAGGAAAAGTGTTACATAAAGGAGAAAAATTGTGTGAGGGGAAGAAGCCAATAAATAAGTCAAATACAATTGTGTGTGAAGGGGATACAATTAAAAAAGAAAGCTAATAGGGGTGACCAGGCCGGTAGGGGAGGGCAGTTAGGGGATCGGGCAGGCAGGCAGGTTAACAGTTAAGAGCCAGAGGTCCTGGATTGTGAGAGTCCCCAAGAACTCCATATTGGAGAGGGTGCAGGTCAGGCTGAGGGACCCTCCTCCCCCACCCCATGCACAAATTTCGTGCACCGGGCCCCTAGTCCTATATAATAAAATGGTAATATGCAAATGGACCCTGATGGTGGAACGACTGGTCACTATGATGCGCACTGAACCCTGGTGGTCAGTGCGCTCCCACAGGGGGAGCTCCATTCAGCCACAAGCCGGGTTGACAGCTATGAGGGCTCCCAGGCTGCCAGAGGGATGTCTAACTGCTAGCTTAGGCCCAATCCTCTGGGGAGCATGCCTAACTTGGCAGGTGGACATCCCCTGAGGGGTCCCAGACTGCAAGAGAGTGCAGGCCAGGCTGAGGGGCCCCCCCACCCCCTGAGTGAACAAATTTTCATGCACTGGGCCTCTAGTGTTAAATAAAAGTGGCAAGAGTGGGCATCCTTCTCTTGTTCCTGATCTGAGCTGGAAAAACTTTCAACTTTTCACACTTGTTCGCTGTGGGCTTATCTTTATTATGTTGAAGCATTTACCTTCTATACTCGCTTTGTTCAGAGTTTTTATCATAAATGGATTTTGCATTTTATCAGATGTCTGTTCTGCATCTATTGAGATGATTATATAGTTTTATACTTTATTTTTATGATATGATGTATTAGATTAACTGATTTGCAGGTGTTAAACCATCTTTGCATCCCTGGAATAAATTCTACCTGATCATAGTGTATGATCCTTTTAATGTATTCTTGAATTTGGTTTGCTAATATTTTATTGATGAATTTTGTATGTATGATCATCAAGGATATTGGCCTGTACTTTTCTTGTGGTGTCCTTCTATGATTTTTGTATCAGGGTAATGATTTGGGAGCATTTTCTCCTCTTCTGTTTTTTGGAAGACTTTAAGAAGGATTGGTATTATTTCTTCTTTGATTGTTTTATAGAATCCACCAGTGATGTTTTCTGGTTCTGAGCTATATTTGTTGGAAGTTTTTGACTACTGATTTAATCTCCTCACTTGTAATTAGTCTGTTCAGATTTTTTATTTTGTCATGACTCAGTCTTGGTAGGATGTATGTTTCTAGGAATTTACCCATTTCTTCTAAGTTGTCCAATTTGTTGGTGTATAATTGTTCATAGGAGTCTTTCATTATTCTTTGTATTTCTGTGGTATCAGTTATAAAAATCTGTTTTCATTTCTGATTTTATTTGCATCCTCTTTTTTTTTTGTTCAGTCTAGCTAAAGGTTTGTCAATTTTATCTTTTCAAAGAACTAGCTTTTAATTTTATTGTTCTTTTCCATTTTCTTTTTAATCTCTGTTTCATTTATTTTTGCTCTAATCTTTGTTACTTCCTTCCTTCTACTAAATGTTGGCTTTTTTAGTTCTTTTTCTAGTTCTTTGAATAAGAACATTTATTTGAGACTTTCTTATTTCTTTAGGATCATTTATTGCTATGAACTTCCCTTTAGAACTGCTTTTGCTGCATCCCATAAATTTTTGTGTGATACATATCCATTCTCAGTTGTCTCAAGGTATTTTTTGATTTAGCCATTACCAACACCTTTTAGAGCATAAAATACAAAAATTCTGTTATCATCTTTTTAAAAGATAGTTTATCCATAGGAGAGTTTGAAAAGAATAGTTGTTTCTGGTTCTAAGAAAACCTCAAGGCATTAGAGACCATCTGCCTGGCTTCTTAGGAGGAAAGTAGGGGAGACCTATGCAACCTAAAGGAGGCTTGCTGCAATGTTCCCTTTTCCTATCTTATGTTTTCCCCTCAGAAATAAACAAGCTAATATTGGTATGATTTTGGTAAGGCATTTATTTTGGATTTTAATAGGAGTAAGAGTACTTTTTGGTCATTTTGGAAGCTAGGACCTAAGAGCTCCACTTTTTTTCTTATAAACACATTTTTCTGCTTTAGAAGTATTAAAACTGATATGATTCCTTTGAGATAATTGCCTTTGCCCTCTTGATGGCCCTCTTGGGCATTTAGACCTGCAGGAGATACAACACAGGGGTATTCTAGGTAAATTTACATATTTTATTTCTAATTAACATTTCTTTAATAATTGGTTACCAGCCTGGAAGTATCTCAAACTTTCTTTCACATAGTTTTTGTTTTAAAGCCCAGGAGAGTCCTGTTTGTGTGTGTATGCATGTGTGTGTGATGTGTGTGAGATATGACTGTAGCAATCTTATGTTTAAACCTCAATAAGAAGCAACTGTTTTCCAAAACAGCTAAATCTGTAGGTCCAAAAAAATATGAAGGTTTTTTGTTTTGTTTTGTTTTGTTTTTAAATTTTGTTTTATTGCTTAAAGTATTACAAAGAGTGTTAAATAAGTCTCCATTTTTTCCCTTGACCTTCCCCCCTCCTCCCCTACCCCCCAGTGTCTTGTGTCCATTGATTATGCTTATATACATGCATACAAGTCCTTCAGTTGATCTCATAACTCCCCCCAACCCTCCTCAGCCTTCCAGCTGTAGTTTGACAGTCTGTTCCATGCTGTTCTGCCTTTGTATCTGTTTATGTTTATCAATTTATAATGGTCTTTATTATCCATAAATAAGTGAGATCATGTGATATTTTTCTTTCATTGACTGGCTTATTTCACTTAGCATAATGCTCTCCAGCCCCATCCATGCTGCTGCAAATGGTAAGAATTCCTTCTTTTTTACAGCAGCATAGTATTCCATTGTGTAGATGTACCACAGTTTTCTAATCCATTCATTTGCTGATGGGCACTTAGGCTGTTTCCAAATCTTAGCTATGGTAAATTGTGCTGCTATGAACATGGGGATGCATATATTCTTTCTGATTGGTGTTTCTGGTTTCTTGGGATATATTCCCAGAGTGGGATCACAGGGTCAAATGGGAGTTCTATTTTTAATTTTTTGAGGAAACTCCATACTGTCTTCCATAGTGGCTGCACCAGTCTGCATTCCCACCAGCAAGAGAGTTCCTTTTTCTTCGCATCCTCTCCAGCACTTGACGTTTGTTGATTTGTTTATGATAGCCATCCTGACAGGTGTGAGATGAATCCTCATTGTTGTTTTGATTTGCATCTCTCAGATGATTAGTGACTTTGAGCATGTTTTCATATGTCTCTTGGCTTTCTGAATGTCCTCTTTTGAAAAGTGTCTATTTAGGTCCTTTGCCCATTTTTTGATTGGATTGTTTATCTTCCTTTTGTTAAGTTGTATGAGTTCCCTAAAAATGTTGGAGATTAAACCCTTATCAGTGATAACATTGGCAAATATGTTCTCCCATGCAGTGGGCTTTCTTGTTGTTTTGTTGATGGTTTCTTTTGCTGTGAAGAAGCTTTTTATTTTTATGTTGTCCCATTTGTTTATCTTCTCTTTAGTTTCCAGTGCCCTAGGAGCTATATGGGTGAAGAAATTGCTTCGGCATATGTCTGAGATTTTATTGCCTTTAAATTCCTCTAGTATTTTTATGGTTTCCCATCTTACATTTAAGTCCTTTATCCATTTTGAGTTTATTTTTGTGTATGGTGTAAGTTGGTGGTCTAGTTTCATATTTTTGCATATATCTGTCCAATTTTCCCAACACCATTTATTGAAGAGACTGTCTTGACTTCATTTTATGTTCTTGCCTCCTTTGCCAAATATTAATTGAGGTTTGGGTCAGTGTCTGGGTTCTCTATTCTATTCCATTGATCTATATGTCTAGATTTGTTGTTTTTTTTAACTGCCTCATTCACCAGTACTGCCTGAACAATATCAGTATCATTCCAAAGTATCACGGCATGGAAAGTTACCCACAAATGTAAAGTCAGACCTAATTACCTTTAAGAAGCATCCCATAGTGGCAGGGGACTTTTTCTTCTGACATGGGGTGATTTTCAGGCAACAGAAAGAATCAGAAGCCACTACTTTTGCACTGTGGTTCTAAGTACTTTTTTTTCTTTTTTGACACAATTTCTTTTATTCTATTTTTTATTTATTTTATTGATTTTTTATGGAGAGGAAGGGAGAAGGATAGAGAGTTAGAAACATCAATGAGAGAGATGTTCCAACAGGGGATGTGCCTGCAACCAAGGTGCATGACCTTGACCAGCATTGAACCTGGGACCCTTTAGTACGCAGGCCAACGCTCTAGCCACTGGCCAAACCTGTTAGGGCCTAAGTACTTCTTGACAGTCTTAGTAATTACCTGAGCGCTGTGAAGGCAGAGACCTCTTAGGCCACACAAGAGAGTTGTAATTTGTGGAAGAAACCTTTTTCAATGTATTTTGAAGATCACATTTATAGTGTTCCACAGGAACAGCCTTCATTTTTGTACCGTATTTTCTGGCATGTAAGACGACTTTTTAACCCAGGAAAATCTTCTCAAAAGTCGAGGGTCATCTTATAGGGCGGGTGCTGAAACTTCCAAGCTGGACTGGAAAATCTGTGGTCCCCGCATACGGTGGGGGGAGCTCAAAAATGGCCACACTCCATTCATTTCAATGGAGTTGGATGGAGACCGCAAGTGTCTCCTGTCAGCTCCTTTTTGTGCCGCATACAGTTTCCATCCAGACTTTTTAACCCAGGAAAATCTTCTTAAAAGTTGGGGGTCGTCTTATACGCCCAGTCGTCTTATATGCCAGAAAATATAGTAGTTTCCGCTGAATGATTGAAGGCGATATTGTCCTCTGACTCACTTGATTAGTTTTAGGCTGAAATTATGGTATTTTAAATATCTCTGGAACATATGCTCAAATCTATGAGTTTTTTCTTGATGATGAGCATTTAACATATGAAGAGGTAGTCCTCTTGCTTATGGTTTTATTTATGATTTAAACATTCTTCCTAGACAATAAAAATATCCATGCACTTAGTGCAAAAAAGTTTCATCACAATTTGATTGTTTTTCACAGTTACCTGAAAATATGATATTCTACAGAGCACAATGAATATTTATTGAATAAAAAACTGGTGAGTTTTACCCTAAAGAAACATTCCATGTATTTTGTTTGAAGTACTATACATCAGTAGTAGCTGTTTTTAAGCTTTTAATTTCCTCTGTACCCTAACAAGGTTATCCTATAATCTGACATCATTCATGTTTATTGATTTCCTAGACTGAGCTTAGCTCCAGTCAATATCTAATGCACCTTCTAGAATATATCAAGTTCATTACCTTCAGCCCCCACTAAACATATATGGCAGAATCCCTTTTAAGACCAGTTTTGGAAGACAGGCTTAGCACTTGCCTAGTATATCACACTTTTATTTCTCAGAGTTCTGTTTTGGAGTATATAATTTGACTCACATTTTATCTGCACTGTTAAACAATATTCTTGTTACCATAGGGTTCTACAGTATTCCTTGCATTAACTTGTCCTCAGCTCCTCACTAATTTGTTATTTTCTATACATTTTCTCTGTCTTTAGGATTATTATCTGTTTTGGGTTAAAGGAATACTTTCTTGGACACAAAAATGCATCATCAACCAAAACAAAAAAGTTCTTCTCCCTTGACGTGTCTTCTTCCTTCTTCGTGATCCTGGAATGATGAGGCTGAAGTTTCCAGCTGGATCTGGCAGTCGGCATCTCTGGGATAAATTAAATGAGCGTACTTGATTGAGGTGTAGCTGGACTGTATCACTGTCTTCCTATTATCCTAGGAGATCAAAGCAAGGCACAAATAGAGGCTTAGTCTTTAAAATATTTAAAACAGATGGCTGATTCTTTTTGGTAAAAATTCAGGTTTTAAGGCAAACAACTTGTTAGCAAGATTTCATTTCTTTTCATTGATAGACAATATGAACATATACCATCCTTTCTTCCTCAATTTCAAGACTAGAATCACAAACTTTTGCATGAGGTGGGATTTGGGAAACCTAGAAAGCTCTTAAACTATCTGGGTTCCTTTTCCGGTAAATGTAAAATAAGTTATTCAAATTTTCTTTGAACAGTTTTGGTATTAAATGAAAACAGCTTAAATGTTTACGTTCTGATAGTCATTTTATTGGTGGGTCACTATTTAAAATCTAGTATGCATATTGTTACATCTTCCATAAATTAAACCAGGATGCTTATCCCTGAATTTATGTTTTAACAAACTGAAAATGCATTTTCCACACTCCTTATCATTGACATCTGGGCCCTAAGTTTACATAGAATAATTCCTTAAGTGGGCCTTTAAGTTTTCTTTTGTTGTTATTTTTGTTAATCCTCACCTGAGGATATATTTTCCATTGATTTTTTTTTAATAGAGAGTGGAAGGGAGGGAGTGAGGGGGAGGGGAGAGAGAGAGAGAGAGAGAGAGAAACATCTATGTAAGAGAGACACACCCATCAATTGCCTCCACATGCTCCCCAATTGGAGCCAGGAATCGAACCTGCAACCCAGGTATATGCCCTTGACTGGGAATTGAACCTGCAACCCTTTGGTCCATGAGCCAATGCTCTAACCACTTAGCAAAACAGCTAGGGATGGTTTGGAGATTTTATTGTTTGGTTTAAAATTGACTGAAATGAGAAAATTAACTCAAAAATATTTATTGGGAGTCTACCTCTTAGCCTATATTATACTAGACTAGGGGTCCGGTGCACAAAAATTTGTGTACTTGGGGGGGTCCCTCAGCCCAGCCTGTGCCCTCTCGCAGTCTGGGATCCCTTGGGGGATGTCCACCTGCTGGCATGCCTTCGCCAGCCTGGGTGAGAGGCTGATGGCTGTTTGCAGGCTGGCCAAGACCCCCAGTGGGGACCCTCACCTCATGGGGATGTGGCCAGCCTGGGTGAAGGGCTGAGGGCCGTTTTCAGGCTGCCCACAGCTCCCATTGACCCAACGTCCCAGCAAGGCTGGCTGGAATCAGGTTTCTGGGGTTTATTTATCTTTCATAATTGAAACTTTATTGCCTTGTGTGGAGGCCTAGGCAGGCAATGAAGTCTCCTGTTCGCTTCAGCTCCATGGCTTCTATAATTGAAACATTGTTGCCTTGAACAGAGGCCCAGCCGACCTAGGCAGGCAGTTTCCTCCATTGCTGGTGCAACAGAAGCCTCCTATTTGCTCTAGCTCCGTGGTTACATAGCATGTTACCCCAAAATTTGGCAGCATAAAACAAAACTTTGTTGTCTCAATAGTTTCTGTGGGTCAGGAATTCAGGAGCAGCTTAGCAACTAACTAATCTTTAGTCCTTACTTGGAGTCTTCTAGAGCTTATAGTCAAGATGTCAGGTGGGGATGGAGTACCTAATTCCAAGATGGCTTTCCCACAGTTCTTGCTGGTGGTTGGCTGTTGCAAAGTCCTTGTGACATGGTGGCTGATTTCCCCACACACACATACCAAATGAATGATTCAAGAGAACAAGGAGGAAGCCATAATGTCTAGAATCAGAAGTGACATATCATTACTTCTACAGCATTCTATTCCTGAGAAGCGAGTCACTAAGACCTTCCCACATTTAATGGGGCAGAGTATCTTAGACTCTACGTTTTGAGGGGAGGAATGTCACAACATTTTTGGACTTATTTTAAAACCACCACAGAGCAGGGGTTGAGGTGACAAGCCATGATGCTGGTGCAGTGAGCAGCAGGTAATCATGAAGACCTTAGTATATACCATTGCAGTTTGTAGAGGTTGTATAGCAAGGGGCAAGTCCTAAAAATCAGGCCAGTTAAAAACTTCTTCCTCTGTCCTGGAGAATAACGCCGTGGGCCCAAATGGGTACAATAACAGAAGAGTTTGAGAAGTGGAAATATGTTTATTATCAAGAAGCTTTGGGTCCCATATTGTTTTTAGTCTTCTTTGTTTTAGAAAATAGCACAATCTGAAAGTCCAGTTATAGCTCTGAAAGTTAACTTGCCCACAGAACTATTCGAGTAAAACCAATTAAAGCATGTGTGTTCTGCAGTTGGTCAAGGTGAGAAGCATCAAACTTGATGAAAGGACACTAACTGAATAACTTATGTCTGACCGTAGTTGTAAGTCAGGCTACCTCTCTGGGTCTTGAATTTTTCATTAGAAAGTGGAGCAAGAAGGAAAGGTAGATGACTTAGTTGATCTCTGGAATTCCTCCATCTTTTATGTCTGTACTCACAGTGAGTACAGGGTGCTGTTTTGATCCGATTAGCATTTTATACTTGTTTACTCTTGAAGATGTTTGACTCGGTGACTCAGTGTTTACAAACATTTTTATCAGGTTATTCCAATGTGAAGGAATTTTCACTGAATATTTTCTGGAGCTAAAACTAAGTTAACTCAGTTAATTTCTTTATCAATTTTTCATACATGTAGTTGAAAATATCCAACTTTTTTAATATTCTTATTTTATTGAATTATTTCAATAGCAATTATTTTCCATAGTTGAATTTTATAAATATTTTATTTATTAGGGTTTTTATCTGTATGAAATTTTACTAATTATAACTTTCTGCAACTGTGGATTTTCTTTTTATGCCTACTACCAAATCCAATTTTCTATTTAGCCAGTTTTTTATTTTGTATTGATATTGCTATTCTCGCAAGTCTTATTCATTGTGAATTGAATTCTTATCAAACAGAAAATATTATTTATTTATGTTAATAATCTGTGAGAAAAATATAAGAATTTCCTCTCTAACACTATAATTACCCTGTTTCTGGAATCTCTCTATTGTAGGAATTGGCAAATGTTTCTGTAAAGGTCCATATAGTAAATATTTTCTACTTTGTGAACTACACAGTCTGCCAAAGCTATTCCATGCTCAGTGCTGAATTTGGTCCACGGGCTGTAATTTAATCTCCTCTGGTCTATTGTATTGCTTATCCAACTCTTCTTTTCTCTTCATCAATTCACATGCCATTATGTAACCATCCACAGTCATTGAATCTGAAGCTAAATGCAAATGACAGGTTAAGATGTCCTCAGGGTCTGAATCTCAGCTAACTTGTATTTTATATGTACTCAATGCCTCACAAAGATGAACATTATTATTATTCCCATTTTACAGATGTGAAACAGATTCTTGGAAATTACAATCTATACTAATAAAAGAGTAATATGCTAATTAGACTAGGAGACCTTCCGGACACAGCCATGGTGGTGGTTAGGGGCGATCAGGC
>PVJC01016746.1:0-19459 GCA_004026665.1 Murina feae | reverse complement strand
AGTGGTCCTGGATTGCGAGAGAGATGTCCAACTGCCAGTTTAGGCCCAATCACACAGGGATCGGACCTAAACCAGCAGTCGGACATCCCCCAAAGGGTCCCAGTTTGGATAGGGTGCAGGCCGGGCTGAGGGCCACACACCCCATGCATGAATTTCATGCACCGGGCCACTAAGTCCTATATAATGAAAGGCTAATACGCAAATCAACCAAACAGGGGAATGACCAGTTGCTATGATGCACACCGACCACCAGGGGCAGATGCCCTATACAGGAGTTGCCCCTTGGTGGTCAGGGAGCGCTGCTCAGCCAGAAGCCCTTAGCCAGGATCATGGCTGGTGAGTGCAGTAGCAGTGGTGGGAGCGTCACCTGCTCCCCACCAGCCTAAGCCATCAGTTAGACATCCCCCAGGGCTCCCAGACTGCGAGAAGTCTCAGGCCAGGCTAAGGGACTCCACCCCCTCTCCTTCCCCTTCCCCCCTACCCCCCCGCCACGAGTGCATGAATTTCATGCACCAGGCCTCTAGTAATTAATACTAGTAATAATTGAAGAAGTTTAGCATGTGCTGACCATACTAATTATTAAAATTCCTGTCAGGTTTGGTTTGCTCTTTCTGACCGTTCTGTCTCTCTCATTCCAGGGAGACTGTTCCACTGTGCCAGTGCACTGATCTTCAGTCAGCATTTAAGGGGCCCTGGACTAGATCTGAGGGAATCAGGGCACATGGGCCCTTCTTCCAAAGCCTGAGTTATACATACACAAAAGGCTTGGCATGCCCAGGTTATTTGATCCTGAATTCCCCTGGCTGTTAACTTACAGCATGTAACATCAGTCACAACTTGCAGGGTTTCTGGTATTTCTGTGTCTCTTTTGTCATAGTCATTTTATATCCTAAAATAATAAAGCTTAAGCTTTGCTTAAGCATCAGTGACTAGTAATATGGAAATGGCGATGTCTGTCAGACTGTGTGTTATGCCAAGGAGGGGAGATTAATTCAGTGAACTATATGGAGGTTTCATTCTCAAATAAAGTAAATGGGTAAGAAAAAAATCTAACTAGTTTTTGTTTTTCCCAAATCTTTTTTTCCATCCAAAGCTTGGATTACTCCCAAGATAAAAGGGGTGATGTCTGGAAATTGTTAATCCATGGGATTTATTCATTGTATATAAAATTTTCAGAAAGAATTTGCTTTTTAAATATGATTTTCTGATTGGCAATGGCAGAAATAAATCCAGGAAGGACAACTGAGAGCAACCAAGATCCCTTTTAGATTCTCAGATATAGGACATGTTGTGTGTGTGTGTGTGTGTGTGTGTGTGTAGTGGAAATAAAGATTCTCCCCCTGGGTAGGTCAGGAGGAGAGATAAGAGGTAGAGAGGAAAGGAAACGAAGACTAGTGTGTGGAGACAAAACAAAGCTGTGGCAGGGGTGGACAACCATGCCTTTCCTGGAATTAGCTGCTAGCTCTCTGAGAACCTAACTTTATTTCAGTTTATAGTAATGAGAGGAAGAAGTTAAGGAAACACCATTTGTGCCTCTAGTCCTGACATGGTGTCAATTTTTTTAATATGTTTTTATTAGTTTTAGAGAGAGGGGGACAAGAGAAAGACATTGATGTGAGAGAGAAACGTCGATCAACTGCCTCCCGCACACATCCAGACTAAAGATCAAACCAGAAACCGTTAAGTGCATGGGACAACACTCAACCAACTGAGCCTCGCTGCCAGGATGGTTTCAGTTCTTGAATTGCTTACTCTGAAACATTTCTGTCTTCTCAGTTATAAAGAGTTCTAAGTTGTACTAAAGCTGAAAATATTGGCTGAGGACCCTCTGCTCAGATCTTTCCTCCCATCTTGCTCTTGCCTGCCCCCCGCTCCTTGCCACTGCAACCGTATGTATGTGCATTTTTATATGCGCTCAATCATAAATGTTTCTGGCCTATCAGTGTGGTTCCTGAATATTACCAATTTAGCATTACGAGATCAAATTCCTATATGTAACTTGTCTCTCCAAATAGAAGATACCCATTTCTGATGTTTATACACAGCTACAGGTACATTTATGTTTCCCCCTGCATTCCAAGGGGTAGGTAAACTCTCCTTCCCTCCCTCTTAGGCCAAGTTCTTGTTAAGCACTGTTTAATGAGGAGCCACGGCTATAAAAGGCTTCAGACACAGAATGAGGCTCTCAGTGGCCAAGATGGGGACTTCCAAATACCTGCATAGTCTGTTGTGTTTGATTTGACACTGGAGTTGAAATGATAATATTACTAATGGCAAATTGCCTGTTTACTCTCCACCTCTTCTATGTATACACATAGCATGTATGCACACACCTTTAACCTGACCTTAAAATACCTGCTAATCACAAAAGAGTCTTCTCCAGAGACTAGCCTTTGTTTTGGAGTGCTTATACAAATTTCATAGTTATTAGACAATCATACTCAGCTCTTTTCCTCTCTGTATTCCTGTAGACTATGAAAGGAGCCAATGGCTATGTTCCCTATAATTTAGATTCACATCTTTTGTTATGTTATTCCTTATTTTTTGAGATACTATCAAGGTTAGGAGGCTCCTTTTGTTTACCCTGGGCAACTCCAATTGGCATTCCCTCCACACCCAGTGCAATTGATACATTGCACTAAAGAAAGAAGAAAATGAAATCTATAATAATAAAAGGATAATATGCTAATTAGACCCTACATCCTTCCAGATGAAGCTGGAAAGAAGCCAGCCCAAATCCTGGGTGCCTACGGGTGGCTGGAGGGAAGCCAGCTTGGACCCTGGGTACCTGCAGATGGTCGGAGGGAAGCCAACTCAGGCCCCGGGTGCCTGCCGGCAGCTGGAGGAGGGAAGCAGCTGGGTCCTGGTTGCCTGCTGGTAGCCGGAGGAGTGAAGCTCAGGTCCCGGTGCCAGAGGGAAACCGATGCCGGCAGCCAGGGTCCTGGATGCCGGAGGAAAGCCGGTGCCGACAGCCGGAGGAAGGAAGGCCTACTCTTGCATGAATTTCATGCATTGGGCCTCTAGTGTTCTAATAAGATTGTTAATGTATTTTGCCCAGTAGGCAACAATCATGTTGCTGTTTTTCAGATCCATCTGTCCAGCAGACATGTACTGCCAAGAAGTGCTGTTGTACTTGACTGCAGCAAACAATTATAGCAGGACTACTTCAGGCATCAGGCCTTAGCAGATCGGAATGAAGCATGAGTTATCTATTTCAGCACTCAATTAGGTGCCGGCATGCAAAGAGTTGAAGGCCATCATTTTTTGCTCAACTGCCTACCAAGTCTTTCCTTTTTAAAAAAAAATTTTTTTTAATATATTTTATTGATTTTTTACAGAGAGGAAGGGAGAGGGATAGAGAGTTGGAAACATCGATGAGAGAGAAACATCGATCAGCTTGTCTCTTGCACACCTCCTACTGGGGATGTGCCTGCAACCAAGGTACATGCCCTTGACTGGAATCGAACCTGGGACCTTTCAGTCCACAGGCCAGCATTTTATCCACTGAGCCAAACCAGTTAGGGCGCAAGTCTTTCCTTTTAAATTCAGCATCAGCCTTCATTTGGCTTGCCTCTTCAAAAAAAGTATGAACTTCTCCTTCTTTTGCTTTCCCCTCACCCTCCAATAATTTCTTATTTGTGAGTATAATATATAGCCCTGGAACTTTACAGTGGGGAAGTCATTCCACTATTTTATTTTGTTTTGTTTTGTTTTGTTTTATTTTACACACACACACACTAATAAGTAACCTCTGCATTGTTTGATAAAATACAGTAAGTGATTTGTTATGGAGAGCTAAGCTTCAAGAACTCAATCAAAGGTGCTTTCCTATCTTTCTTAGTTCCTATGAGCAAGTAAGAAGAATTTTGGAACACACACCTGCTCCTAGCATTTCTGAACCTAGTAGGTTCTTAATTCTGGTTATCTCACTGTCTCTCTCTCATCTGACTATCCCTTCAGGGTTTATAATATACGTGCCCTTGTGGGTTAGCTTCTAATAGCTTCTGTGCCTCAGAATAGCATTCTCTCCTTTTAATACCCATTTAACTGCACTATCTTCATCTATACGTACTTGTCTGCCTTCTTGTTGATTAATGATCTTATTTTCGAGTATCTTACAACTTTCCAAGTATTAAAGCAAATACTTGAAATACCTACAGCCTTAATATCTTCCATGAGCACTCAAATTATATGGGCTCAGCAAGAGATTTCCTTTCCTCATTAGTGGAAAGCCCCTGACACACTTCTGTCTATTTGAGTAGCGTTTATTATACCGCATGAGATAAGGTAGGTGTTCACTAAATGAAATGCAGTTAGCAGCCCTGTAGTTCTGATCTCAAGATTTATTTCTAAAACATGTTTCCTATCTCCTTACAACTTTGAGTACAGAATTTTTTTCTTTTTATATCTGGATCAAGAAATTGGGAATGTTTTGTTCTGTCTTGCTGGAGTGGTGATGTGTGGTTTAGGAAAAACTGACAACAGATTTCTGAGCTGTATCACCAAGAGAAAATGATGCCACATTATTATTAAAAACAACTCCCACTTTTTTCATATTTCAAAACCTCTGGCCCTTTTTAATTTTCATAGACACACCTGCACTGTAACAAACTATAAAATTCTTTAACTCTGAAAGCTTTAGAAAGAGTTGTTACTCTCAGAACCAGATATTTATATTGGAAATCAGATTTATAATTAACATGTCTTTATCTCAGTGACCTTATTAAACAAACAAAAAAACAAACAAACAAAAAAACAATGAAAATACTTTCATGGCAGAAAGCTTTTCTGAAAAAGGAAGTTTGTTGAGCCAGATGCTAACCTGTAAAGGACAGGTCCTGGGGCATTCAGCCTAACCCACCAGTTCTGGAATTCATGGGCTATATTATACATTGTGTTTCAGGGAAGAAAGGTTTGTTTTGAAATAATTTACATAGGCTATAGATAAGGGACTGGAAAAGGTGAAAGAGGGGAGGCAGTTCTAGAATAGGTGCACAGTCCTGAAGGAAGAAATGTTCACTACTATTAATTGGTGCTGGGCAAGCCCTGAAAGTTCATAGATAAGAAGGATATGGTGATATCTGGTTACTTCTTTTTAGATGGCCCCTTAGATTTATCTAAAGAAACCCAAAACACTAATTCTAAAGAGTATATGCACTCCTAAGTCCAGTGCAGCATTATTTACAACTAGAGGCCCGGTGCACAAAAATATGTGCACTTAGGGGCGTCCCTCAGCCCAGCCTGTGCCCTCTTGCAGTCCGGGACCCCTCGGGGGATGTCCACCTGCTGGCTTAGGCCTGCTCCCCGGGGATCGGGCCTAAGCTGGCAGTCAGACATCCCTCTGACAACCTGGGAGCCCTTGGGGGATGTCCACTTGCCAGTGGGGAGTAGGCTTAAGCTGCAGTGAGACGTCCTTAGCACTGCTGAAGAGGCAGGAGAGGCTCCTGCCACCACTGATGTATTGGCAGCCATCAGCCTGGCTTGTGGCTGAGCAGAGCTCCCCCTGTGGGAATGCACTGACCACCAGGGGACAGCTCCTGCATTGAGCGTCTGTCCCCTGGTGGTCAGTGTGGTTCATAGTGACCAGTCATTCCCAGTGGTTCTGCTGTTAGGGTCAATTTGCATATTGCCCTTTTATTATATAGGATAGAGGACTGGTGCATGGGTGGGGGCTGGCTGGTTTGTGCTAAAGGGTGTCCCAGATGAGGGTGGGGGTCCTGCTGGGATGCCTAGCCAGCCTGGGTGAGGGGCTGAGGGCTGTTTTCAGGCTGGCCACAGCCCCTTCAGGGTGAGGGGGGGGTCCTGCTGGGGTGCCTGGCCAGTCTCGGTGAGGGGCTGATGGCTGTTTGCAGGCTGGCCAAGCCCCCCAGTAGGGACCCTTACCCCATGAGAGTGTGGCCATCCCAGGTGAGGGGCTGATGGCTGTTTGCAGGCTGGCCACGACTCCCAGTGTCCCAAGCTCCCAGCGAAGCTGGCTGGAAGCAGGTATCTGGGTTTTATTTATCTTCTGTGATTCTCTGCTCTCTGCCTGGCCTTTCTGCTCCACACCATGGGGATGGGCAAGCAGACCCTGCTGGGTGCTTCCTGCGGGTCCTGATTGCCTACTCCCTGGTCGCCATAATCACTGCCCAGCAGGCCCTGCTGGGTGCTGCCTTCGGCCCAGTTGCCTGCTCTCCAGTCAATGCAGCCATCGCCCAGCAGGCCCTGCTGGGCGTCTACCTGCGGGTGCCAATTGCTTGCTCCCCCATTGCCCCCACCACCACCAAGCAGACCTTGCTGGGTGCCGCCTTTGGGTCCCATTGCTTGCTCCCTGGTTGCCCCACTTGCCTGCTCCCCCCACTTGCCTGCTCCCCCATCGCCGCCGCCCAGCAGGCCCTGCTGGGTGCTGCCTGCAGGTCCTCATTGCTTGCTCCCCCATCAACACAGCCACAGCTCAGCAGGCCCTTCTGGGTGCTGCCTGCAGGTACTCATTGCTTGCTCCCCCATCAACACAGCCACAGCTCAGCAGGCCCTTCTGGGTGCTGCCTGCAGGTCCGATTGCCTGCTTCCCGGTCGCCATAGCCACCGCCTATCAGGCCCTGCTATGTGCTGCCCGCAGACCCAATTGCCTGCTGGGCTCACGTTGCCAGGGTGACGCAGCCAACATCCTCTGAGCCACTATGGGTGTGGCCATCTTTGTGGTGGAGTGATGGTTAATTTGAAAATTACTCTTTTATTAGATAGGGTTATAAGGGTATAAACCAGGTAAGGCTTCTTTTTGTCCAGTGTATCTCTTATAAAGGAAGTATAAAAAAAAGGGCTATTCTCAAATGTATTTCTTTCTATTGGTATTTAAGAATGAGTAAAGAGCCCTAGCCAGCTTGGGTCAGTAGATAGAACGTCAGCCTGTGGACTGAAGGATTGCAGGTTCAATTTTAGTCAAGGGCATATGCCTGGGTTTCGGGCTCGATCCCAGTAAGGGGACATGAATGGAGGCAGCCGATCAGTGATTCTCTCTCATCATTGATGTTTCTATCTCCCCCTCTCCCTTCCTCTCTGTATTTAAAAAAATAAAAAATGAATGAGTAAAGAGCCATGGCTCAGTTGGTTGGAGAGTCGTTCCCTATATTGGTAAGGTTGCAGGTTTGATTCCCAGTCAAAGCATGTACCTAAGTTGCAGGTTCAGTCCCAGTCGCAGCACATACAGAGGCAGCCATTCTCTCTCACATCAATGTTTCTCTCGAGCTCTCCCTCCGTCTCTCCCTTCCTCCTTCTCCCCTCTCTAAAAATCAATGAAAGTGTTCCTAGGTGAGGATTTAAAAATAAAATGAGTAAGGAGCATAACACCAAAAACATTTCGGAATTGGTTAATAAATATCCTTCTGTTTGTGCTTCAAATGGAAAGGCTGATTAAAAGGTTGGATCTCATAGATGATTAAAAATATAAAACTTGTTGAATATTACAACAGTATATATGAAGACTAAGTCAGACTAAGCCTCAAATGAAGGCAAAGAGGTTTATTTAGCAATTGAAGGGTTTCTTGAAGTAAACTTCAAAATAAGTTAGCCCTAGATGGTTTGGCTCAGTGAATAGAGCGTCAGCCTGTGGACTGAAGGGTCCCAGGCTTGATCCCCAGTAGGGGGCATGCAGGAGCAGCCAATCAATGATTCTCTTTCATTGATGTTTCTATCTCTCTCCCTCTCTCTTCCTCTCTGAAATCAATAAAAATATATTTTAAAAAATTAAGGTTAAAGCAAAGATAAATCATGAATTTATACATTTTAATACTTTTATACACTAAACATATTAGTTCTCTTATTTCACTTTTTTTTAATGGAAATTAGGACCACATCTTGTTCTTAATATTTTCATCAGCTAAAACTGGATATGGCACGGCACAATGGGAGTCACTAATCTCAATATGTGTGATCTGATATGCAATATATCTAACCTTTGTAGCAAAAACATTATGAGGTTTTACTATATTTTTTCAAAGAACTCCATTGTTTCACAAAATAGCTCCATTTAAGTGAGGACATAACACAAAGTTCCAAACCTTTGTGAGGAGACAACACTATTCTTCAACTTCCTGATCCTGAAGGACATTATTGACCAAGAAGATAAACTTAGTTATTAAGAGAAAAAAAAAGACTTTGTGCTTGGAATGATGAATTTTACTCCTTCCTCTCTTTTTACTTTTCAGACTTTAGCTCTCTGAAGGGGCCTCTGGACAAGAATAATGTCTCTGGGAAGTTAATATGTTAGTTGTTCTAGGACTTTCTTGATGTGCCTATGAGAAATGAGAAATCAAAACTACCACTACCATTATACAGTTAATATATGGACAGTTTAATCCACCTCTGCAGGCTTCTTCAGACAGAAGAACAAAAAGATTTTGTAGCCGATTAAGGGCAGTGAACTAGCCACAGAAGCATCATAGGAAATATAAAAATAATTTGCCAGGAACACAGTAAATGATCAATAAATATTACCTTTTTAAAAGGTAGCGTGTTTCAAACAACAAAATGTTAGTACCCCAAGGGCAAATACCTTAAGTCCCAAATAATAGTCAGCACTTACTTGTCCAGGCTTCATGATGCAGATATTCCATTCTTCTCAAAGTGAATTCTTAAGAGTAGTAGTAGTAGCTGACTCACCTATACTTAGAGTAAGTGACACAGAAACGGTAGGGTGGGAAGAGAAAAGCAGGCCATATAATTAACTCATTAGGGGCCATTGGCTCTGCACATTCTATCCTGGTATTGAAAAGCCAAATGTTCTAGGAAAGTGTATTCAGATCTCATAGACGAATTGGTTACATACATGGAGTTCTTAGAATTTCCAGTTAAATCTTATCAAGCAATACAGGAACAACTCATCTGTTTTCAAAAGCCGTTAGCCATCTAACCTTACTTGAGAGAAAAGGAGGTTAAAATAAATACTTTGGGAAAGATCACTATACTCTGTCACCATATGTCATTTAATACTGGCTTCTGAAGCCAATGTAAGGATCTAATACATAAGTAAATAAATTCTTGCAAGAAAAAAGCAAAGCTCTCAGTATGTCAACCAAAAATCTCTCATCCTTTTTTATAATTTAAACTCGAGGCCTGTTGCACGAATTCGTGCATGGGTGGGGTCTCTTGGCCTGGCCAGTGATTGGGCCCAATTGGGGTCAGCCGGCCAGGGAGAGGGACTGCGGGAAGTTGGCCTGCCAGTCCCTATCAGGGCTGATCAGGGCCAGCCGGTCATGGGGGAATTTGGCTGGCCAGGGAGAGGGATCGTGAGAGGTTGCCTGGCTGCAGGAGGTTGACTTCTGCATTGAGATGCTGCCTCCTGGAGGTCAGTGTGCATCATAGCTACTGGCCGGTCGGGCAGTCATAATGGTAGCTTAGGCTTTTATATATATAGATTCTTTTCCTTAACTTGGTAAATGTAGAATTGAGGGAATTTAGCTGTTTTGGCTTTCTGTTTGATACAAGCAGAGATTAGCTAACAAGTTAATTTTTTACTTATTTTTGCCAAAAAGATATAGAACTGTAGTTCTGCAAAACTATAGAACTCATGTGGCCTGACCATATTTCTGATGATTTTGGGTAGAACTCCTTGCCAATGCACTAAACTTGTATGTGGACAAAAAACATAACTTACAAATCCTGTAAGACAACCTCTTTCTCTTTGACAAGTGTCCTTTCCTCTTGAGATTAGGCAGTGGCAGTTCTACCTTGTGGGGAATGCAATTTCTTTCCTAAGTGTCCTACCCAAGTTAGATTAAAGATGTAGGGAAAAGATACGGGCATTTCACACATGATTGACATGGTTAAATGTGGTCTCTCAAAAAGGCCAAAGTGATTTTTTTTAAGGATAGATTTGAGAGTGTATGCTAGTTAGGTAGTTTCATATACTATCACATAGCAAGCTCTGTGGCTTTATGTTTTTTATATATTTTTATTGATTTCAAAGAAGAAGAGAGAGATAGAAACATCACTGATGAGAGGGAATCATTGATTGACTGATTCCTGGACATAGAACTGAGCCCTTAATCCAGGCATGTGCCCTTGACAGGAATCAAACCTGAGACCCTTCAGTCCGCTCCGACACTCTATTCATTGAGCCAAACTAGCTAGGACACTTTTTGTTTTTTATAAAGATATTCTCTTTGACATGAGAAGAAAGGATAGACATCTTGGTTACTGCATAGAATGAATTTTTATCCCAGGAAAAAGAAATGTTTAATTCATCATTTTTTAACCTTTCAACTGGACTTTGAAAATTAGTGTGCAAAACACTATCATGTTTTCTAAACAGTTGGCACTACAGTGTGAATGCATTTAAATCAACTTGAGATTCATCTCTGATTAATATCAGGGACTTGGGGGGATCCAAGATGGTGGCCGACAGGACAGCAGGCTGCAAGGTAATGCGTGAGTGAGAGAGTAAAAGGAGAGTGCATGGATGTGCGGGGAGTGTCTGTATTTGTGAGTGAGGGACAGCTATATTCCACAGGACTGTTGGGTACTGGTGGACCAGGCTCCCCTGGCCTGGCGGCAGCCTCTACTACTACTGAAATCTTTCTGGAGTGGCTGGCTCTGCTGCAAAGATCATGCCATCTTGAAGGGGAGAGCTGATGTGATAGAAAGCCCAGCCTTACCTTCAACCAGGAAGACCTCAGATAAATCCTGGGACCCTGCAACCACAACACTCAGGGACCAGCTGCCTCAGCTGCGAACCCACAGACACTGAGACTTCAGCCTCCCTAGCCATAGGTGCCAAACAAATTTGTCCAGGGGGAGACAAAGTGGCACCAAATACAGACGGGTCCTGCACCTTTTCACAAAGCAGATGGAAGGAACAAATGAATTGAACAACATCCACCCGGAAAGGGCAAACTAAACACAGCTGGTGAGGCAGTCTGTGGACAGAAAGGTCAGAGATCACCTAGAGAGAGTCAACTCAGGGGAGGGAGCTATATAACTAGACACCCAGAGAGGAATGAACTTGGGGAGACAAAGAAACAGCCCCCATACGAAAGAAAAGGAAGAATCACTGGAAAGGAAGTAAATGAAATTGAGGCAAGCAATATGTCAGAGAAAGAATTCAGAGCAATGGTCATAAGGACGCTGGAAAGGATGGAAGACAAATTCAACAATATGTGTAAGAACCAGGAGAAATGAAGAAGAACCAAGAAGAAATGAAAAATGACATCACTGCAATGAAGAACACAATAGAAAGCATGAACATTAGACTAGAAGAAGTGGAGGACCACATCAGTGAGCTATAAGACAAGGTAGGAAAAAATACCCAAGCAGAACAGAAAAAAAATACTTCAAAAACAGGAGGAGAGCCTAAAGGAACTTTGCAACAACACAAAATGAAACATCATCCACATAATAGGTATCCCAGAAGGAGAGGAAACTGAGTAAGGAATAGAAAACCTTTTTGAAGAAATAATGACAAAAAACTTCCCTGATATTGAGAAGAAGAAAAAACTCACACAGGTCCAAGAAGCTCACAAAGTCCCAAACAAGATGAACCCAAAAAGACCAATACCAAGACACATTATAATTAAACTAGAGGCCTGGTATATGAAATTCGTGCACAGGTAAGATCCCTAGGCCTGGCCAGCAGTCAGGACTGATCAGTTGCCTGCCAAGGCCTTTCTTTGTTGTGCACCATCTCCTAGTGGTCAATGCACGTCATAGCAAGTTACCAAATTCCCAAGGGGACACTTTGCATATTTGCCTTTTATATAGAGAGATTGGCAAACACCAGTGACAAAGGAATAATCTTAAAGGCTACCAAAGAGAGACAGAAAGTTACCTACAAGGGATCTCCCATCAGACTGTTGACTGATTTCTCAACAGAAACACATCAGGCCAGAAGGGAATGGAATGAAATATACAAACTCATGCAAAGCAAGGGTCTGAATCTAAGAATACTGTACCCAGGAAGGCTTTCAATCAAAGTTGAGGATGAAATCAGGAGCTTCACAGATAAAAAAAGGACTAAGGGAGTTTATTACCACCAAACCAGCAATGCAATAAATGCTAAAGGGTCTGCTGTAAAAAGAAGAAATAAGAAGGAAAGAAATAGGAAATAGGAAGGAAAGAATAAAATGGCGACATACAAGTACCTATCAATAATAACTTTAAACGTAAATTGATTTAATGCCCCAATCAAAAGACATAGGGTAACTGAGTGAATAAGAAAACATGACCCATATATCTGCTGTTTACAGGAGACCCACCTCAGAACAAAGGATTCACACAGACTGATGGTGAAGGGATGGAAAAGGTTTTTTAGGCTAATGGAAATGAAAAAGAAAAACTTGGGGTAGCAATACTTATATCTGACAAATTAGACCTCAAAGTGAAGGCCATAACAAGAAATAAGTAAGGCACTTCATGATACTAAAGGGAACAATTCACCAACAAGATATAACTCTGGTAAACATACATGCACCAAATACAGGAGCACCCAAATACATAAAAAAAAAAATTCCTGGAGGATCTCAAGGTAGAGATTGACAGCAATACAATCATAGTAGAGGACTTTAATAACTCACTAATACCACTGGATAAATCCTCTAAACAAAAAATCAGCCAAGAAACATCAATCCTAAATGACCAGATGGAATTAATTGACATCTTCAGAACATTTCACCCCAAAGCCGCAGAATATACATTCTTTTCAAGTGCACATGGGTCATTTTCAAAGATAGACCACATATTGGGACACAAGCAAAGTCTCTTCAAATTCAAGAAGATAGAAATCATACCAAGCATCTTTTCAGATCACAATGGCATAAAATTAGAAAACTACAATAAAAACAATGAAATAAAATCAAACACCAGAGGCTAAATAGCATGCTATTAAACAATGACTGGGTTTCCAGAGAGATAAAAGAAAAAAGAAAAAGCATCATGGCAGCAGACAAAAATGAAAACACAACAGTCCAAAATCAATGGGACACAGTTGAAAGCAATCTTGAGAGGTAAGTTCATAGCTTTGCAGGCCTACCTCAAAAAAAAATTGTAATAAATTACCTATACCTACAAATCAAAGAGTTAGAAAGAGAGCAACAAGAAAGAAGGAAGAAAATAATAAAGACCAGAGTGGAAATAAAAGATATAGAGACAAAAAACAAAACAAAACAACAATACAAAAGATCAACAAAATCAAGAGCTGGTTCTTTGAAAGGATAAACAAGATTGATGAACCTCTAGCCAGGCTCATCAAGAAGCAAAGAGTGAGGACCCAAATAAACAAAATCAGAAATGGAAAAGGTGAAATAACAGTTGATTTCAGAGAAATACAAAGGATTATAAAAAAAATACTATGAACAACTCTATTCCAAAAAAAATGGACAACCTAGACAAAATGGACATATTCTTAGAAAAATACAAATTCCCAAAACTCAATCAGGAAGAACTGAAAAACCTGAATAGGCTGATAACTACTGAAGAAATTGAAGCAGTGATCAAAAATCTTCCAGCAAACAGAAGCCCAGTCCCAGGCGGCTTTACAGGAGAGCTCTACCAAGCATTCAAAGAAGAACTAAAACCTATCCTCCTCAGACTATTCCAAAAAATTTAGGAGGAAGGAACACTTCCAAGCTCTTTCTATGAATCCAGCATTACCCTAATTCCAAAAACAGATAATGACAACACAAGAAAAAAGAACTACAGGCCAATATCCTTGATGACATAGATGCTAAACCCTAGTTGTTCTCTCTTTTGTTATGGAAATAGTATTAGAAACAAATGAAATGTAGTATATTTGTAAAGCAACCATTAAAAATCATGATTTCCAGTAACAATGCAACATTGTGATAGTACTCACAATATAACAGTAGGTGAATAAACAGTATATTAAGTAAATGTGAAAAGGCCATAGATTTCTGGGTGTTAATTTTGTATCCTGCTACATTGTCGAATTCAGTTATTAGGTCTAGTAGTTTTTTGATGGAGTCTTTGGGGTTGTGGGTTTCCAGTCAAGGGGATATCCTTGGTTGCAGACTCAATCCCTGGCCCCGGTCAGGGAAGATGCAGGAGGCAGATGTGGATGTCTCTCTCTCTCACATTGATGTTTCTTTCTATCTCTCACTCTTCCTTCCCCTCTCTCTAAAAATCAATGGAAAAATGCTTTTAAAATTCTCTCTTTGTTTTTAACATTTTTGGCATTTTAATTATGATTCATCTTGGTGTGAGCCTTTTGGGTCCATTTTGTTTGGGACTCTCTGGGCTTCCTGGAGTTGTATGTCTTTCCTTCACCAAGTTATAGAAGTTTTTTGTCATTATTTTTCAAACTAGCTTTCAATTTCTTGCTCTCTCTCTCCTCCTTCTGGCATCCCTGTGATACAAATATTGGTGTACTTGAAGTTGACCTAGAGGCTTCTTACACTGTTCTCATTTCTTTTATTCTTTCTTCTTTTTGCTGTTCTGATGGGGTGTTTTTTCTTCCTTATATTCCAAATCACTGATTTGATTCTCAGCTGTTGATTCCCTGTAAATTATTCTTCATTTCAGTTAGTGTATTCTTCATTTCTGACTGCTTCTTTTTTATGGTTTTCATGTCTCTTTTTTATGCTGTTTGAAGTTCTGAGTTCCTTGAGCATCCTTATAACCAGTGTTTTGAACAATGTTCTGTTTTTTTTCATTTTCATGGTCCTTTGCCTCCTCATTTGGCAGCCTCCCTGTGTTTGTTTTTATGTATTTGGTAGAGCTGCTATGTCCCCTGGGCTTGTTAGAGTGGCCTCATGTAATAGGTGTTCTGTAGGGTCCACTGGTACAGCCTTCATGATCATGCAAGCTAGGCCCCTGAGGTGCACCCCTGTGTGGGCTATGTGCACTCTCTTCTTGTAGTTGAGCCTTGATTGCTGTTGACATGTCAGTTGGAGGGATTTAGCTCCAGGCCAATCAGCTGCAAGGACTGGCTCCAACCACCAACCTGTGACCACAGTAGCATTTGACAAAATCCAGTGTCCTTTCTTGATAAAAACTCTCAGCAAAGTGGGAATAGAGGGATCATACTGCAACATAGTAAAAGCGTTGTATGACAGACCTACCACCAACATCATACTTAATGGGCAAAACTAAACTCATTTCCCCTAAGAACAGGAACAAGACAGGGACGCCCACTTTCACTACTCCTGTTTGATGTAGTAATGGAAGTGCTAGCCATGGTAATCAGACAAGAAGAAGAAATAAAATAGTATGAAAAGGGACCACATATGGACTTACTTGGACTCACTCCCTCTGACCTCCAGCATTGGGACAGCAGCTTAAAAGGCACCAGAGACATACAAATGGAAGAACATACCATGTTCGTGGATTGGTAGAATCAACATCATTAAAATGTCCATACTATTCAAAGCAATCTACAGATTCAATCTGTACTGGAATGTGCCTGCAACCAAGGCACATGCCCCTGATGGGAATCGAACCTGAGACCCTTGAGTCCGCAGGCTGGCGCTCTATCCACTGAGCCAAACCTGTTAGGACACATTCTTTCTTTTCTTTTCTTGCCCTCCCTCTCCTTCTGTGTGTGTGTGTGTATGTGTGTGTGTGTGTATAGTTGCCATCATA
Source organism: Murina feae (assembly GCA_004026665.1). Lineage (NCBI taxonomy): Eukaryota > Metazoa > Chordata > Mammalia > Chiroptera > Vespertilionidae > Murina > Murina feae. The sequence goes on along the minus strand of PVJC01016746.1, from coordinate 3,892 downwards.
TCTGCCCTTGCTGGTTTGGCTCAGAGCATCAGCCTATGGACTGAAGGTTTGCTGGCTAAAACAATCTTTAGCTTACTAAAGACATCAGAATTCAGAGTTTAGGCCTATATAATGTAACACAATATAGAAGTTAGAGTTTGCATAGATAAACCTGAGAAAATGAATTAATTTAGCATTATTTTAATTTTCTTTGTTAATCTTCACCCAAGGACATTTGTTTATGTCTTCCTTTTTTTTTTCAAATGTCCTGTAGTTTTCCGAGTACACATCTTTTACCTCCTTAGTTAAGTTTATTCCTAAATATCTTAATTTTTTTGGTGCAATGGTAAATGGGATTGTGAAGTCTGATACTATTAAAAATGATTAATATAAGTTATTTTAAAACTTGGAAGGAAATTACTGAAATTTCAGGTGGTATTCTTTTTGTTCTGCTTATTTATTTTATTTTTTAGATTTACTTGTTGATAGATATATATTGTGATTTTATTCATATTTTGATTTTTTTTTTCTCCTTAAAGAAGATCCTTTAACATTTTATATTATACTGATTTGGTGGTGATAAATTCCTTTCGCTTTTTCTTTGTCTGGAAAGCTCTTTATCTGTCCTTCTATTGTAAAAGATAGCTCTGCTGGGTAGAGCAATCTTGGGTGTAGATCCTTGCCTTTCATCACTTTGAATATTTCTTGCCAATTCCTTCTGGCCTACAAAGTTTCTGTTAAGAAATTAGTTCACAGTCTTATGGGAGCTTCCTTTTAGGTAACTAACTGCTTTTATTTTGCTGCTTTTAAAATTCTTTTTTATTTCTTTTCTTCCTGGCACTGGAACCCGGGGGGGGGGGGGGGGGGGGGGGGGGGGGGGCTAGTGTGATCCATTCTTCTGAGGACCTCTGCAGCCGAGATACCCTTCCTAATTTTTATCCAGCATACATATGGGTGTGAGACCAGTGCATTCCACATCTCCCCACCTCCTACCAGTCTCCATGTGGCCTCTTCTTTATTCCCTATTTGTAGGAATTTCATTCAGATAGATTTCTGGCAATTCTGAATGATGTTTGTTCTGTAGGTTAGTTGCAATTGATGTGGTGGTGGGAGGATGTTGAGTACCATGTTTACCTACAACCGCCATCTTGACCAGAAGTCATTCAGGTTGTATTCTTGATGGAATACCTAAGGGCTCTTTTATTATTTCTTTTACAGTTTCCCCCAGTATTTATCAGAGTAAAATGTGTATTGAATTCATAATAAAAATTATATAACATTGTTTTAAAACCCTTAGAAAGGAAAGCAGCAGGAGCACTCCTCTGAGGAGGCCAAAGTAAATCAGTGTCACTGTTGAAAGTAATACCAGACCTTGCTTCTATTGACTTGAAGATTTCTGAGCTCCTTATTCATTAAGTGGGTCAGAAGTGTCCTGTTGATGACAAATGCCAGCCCAGTGACATGCAGCAGGTGCATACCTCTGCCATTTAAGCCCTGGGAACATTTTGAGAACTGCCAGCATTTTGGCCACGTTTTGCAGCTTTCACAGCTGCTGTGTATCAAGCAGATGCTGCTCTAATATTTCAGAGCTCTGAGATACGAGATCTGGCCCAACTGTTCCTAAACACCCCAGGCTTTGACCAACTACTAAGTACCTGACCAGAGTACTGTCAGAAGAGCTGTTAAATGAAATTCTGGGGCAGAAGCCATCTGTCATTTAATGGCTTCCAAAGGGAGTCAAAGGGATAGTTATTCATCCAGGGCAAAGGGAATGTAAAAGAGAAAGAGAGGACTGCTGTTCAAGAAAAACATAGAGGCAATGTTACAACTAAGAGAATTTCAGTCTTTGGCTATGAGTCAGGTATTTGGTGTTATATAAAGATTTATCAATCATTGTTTAAAAAGAATATCAGATAGCCTCTGTGGAAAGAATGAGGAGAACTTAAGCCAGGATAAGGCAGGTTGGTAATGAATTCACTCGTCACATCTCTTGGCCAAGGAAAACATGCACCTTCTCCAGAGACAGCATTTTTCGTCCATTCTAGGAGGTGGAAGAACACATGAAGTGTATGTTGCCCAGGCTTTCAGATGAGCAGATTTCACTAGCAGCTTTTTGTAACCTACTCATAAATAAATGGAAGAGAAATTGTGAGGTAACTGGAGTCCTTATCAGCAATGTCATCTCTGTAAAAACAAGTCAGTCCTGTGCTTAATCCCCTGCCAAAGTATGGAACTCTTATTCTTGAATTGATGCACTAAGCCAACACCCGCTACCCATCTCCCAGAATGGTGGTTGAATGTGATACTGTAAATGTGCAGGTATGTGAAACTGTTTCTTTTTATAATCCTGAAGATTTCAATAGTGATTTGGTCAGTTTTCTTTGACTTGGGAGGTATAATGATACTTAAGCTCATTTCAGATGATCTTGACTTTCCTCATTTTTTTCCCTAGATCATCCAACCTCTCTTAGAACTTGACCAAAATAGAAGCAAATTAAAATTGTATATTGGACACCTGACAGCCCTCTGCCATGATCGAGACCCCCTGATCCTCCATGGGCTCACTCCACCAGCTTCCTATAACTTGGACGATGACCAGGCAACTTGGGAAAATGAGCTGCAGAAGATGACCCAGGAACAGGTCAGTCACTTAAACTTTGATAAGACCCTATCAAAATTCAGTGGCTACCTAGGTTGATGCAATAGGAGTTACCTTAGGAAAGTTGATGCTCATATTCAAGATTCTTAGCAGTAGTTAGTTCTTCAACAGATATTAGGAATTACTATTTGAAGGAAAAGAACCATTAGGTTAATTGGTTTAAGTTACTCTCTCTCTACTACATTTTCTGTGTACTGTTGCCTATAAAATTCCACTAATTCTCTTTTGTCAAATTACGATTTTTTTTATTTCAATAAATAAATGAGAAAATTATTTCAATAAATAAATGAGAAGTTAGGAAATAAAAACAATGAATAAAAGAAACAAAGAGAAAATAGAATAAGGATAGAGATAGAGATCAGATGTGGAAAATGAACACTTAGAAATAGAAAAAGAATTAGAACAGTTTTTTAAACATTCAAAGTACCTTTTGTTTCAAAATTATGTTGAACATTTACTAAAACTCCTCATCAGAATTTTGAAGCTTGTACACTGTTTTTAGCCAAATAGTTCCTATTTGTTACTCATTATACAGAAAGGAATATTATGTTTAAAACAAAAATCCCCCATGGTGTGATGTTAAAGGTAGCAGTGACAACTCATAGGTTGAGAAATGCAAACTGGAATCTGAGAGCTGTGCTTACTTTCCCATGGTGTGATATTGCCTAATAATAAACATATTTATAACAGCCCAATCAGTTATCCACCTTACTTAGTTGATGTGAAAAGATAAGCCCTACCTCTCAGATTTAGCATGTTGCTGTAGAAATCTTAATTTCTTCTTGAAAGAGGAATATAGTCAGTAATATTACAATAACTATGTATATTGCCAGGTGGTTACTGGAAATTTCAAGGAACACTTTGTAAAGGATCCTATATAATAAAAGAGAAACATATAAATTGACCATCCCTCCTCTACATTCATCAGCCAATCAGGAGTGAGTATGCAAATTAACCCAACAAAGATGGTGGGTTAATTTGCATACACAGGCTCCAGGCAGAGAGCAGAGCAGGAGAGCTGGCAGAAAGTGAAGTGGTTTGGGGAACTTGGCTCCCCGATTTGCCAGATGGAGAGCAGAGAGGGAGAGCTGGCGGCTTGGAGGACTTGGCAGAGTGGGAGGCCAAGGGATGGAGACAGAGCACGAAGGGAAAACCAAGAGTGCAGGGAGCGCCCGGAATTTTGGGAATAGTAGTTCTGGTGGCAGATGGATCTAGACACTAGAGCGGAGTGAGCCTGGAGCAAGTTACTGTTGC
>PVJC01016745.1:0-33342 GCA_004026665.1 Murina feae | reverse complement strand
CCTGAGTGTCCCTCAGGTCCCATCCTGCCCTGGTCCCTCCCGCACTCAGAGCTGGAGCGCCTGCCGCCCCAATACACCCACCTTCTCCACTTTGTGTCTTTGCTCTTGGATAGAGAGTTAGAAGCATCGATGAGAGAGAAACATCGATCAGCTGCCTCCTGCACACCTCCTATTGGGGATGTGCCCACAACCAAGGTCCATGCCCTTGACCGGAATTGAACCCGGGACCCTTCAGTCCGCAGGCCGACGCTCTATCCTCTGAGCCACACCGGCCAGGACATATCTTTGCTCTTCTTATGTTGCCACTCACAGCGCCATCATTCAGGACAGAATTTGCATAATTATTGATGCCATTTACATGGTGATTACATATGCAATTCGTAAGTGCTTAATTAAGGGCTTTTGTCCAATTCTGGAAAACACGTTTCTTTTGCTGCATTTCTGTTTTGGGGCAAGTCCTCTGCTGTGCTTCTTAGGACACCAATCTGCTGGCCATGTTGTCTTCAAGACCCACGGCCAACGGCAGAGCACAGGCAGCGGCTCCCGAATGAACTCGGGTAGTGAGGGTCGGAGACACCCGGCTCCTGCCGCAACGAGAGGCAGCGGACAGCGAGAGGGAGCGTGCCTCGGGGCTGTGTGGGGGGAGGCAGGGAGGCTGCGAGGCCCCCACGGTGTGCCAGGCCCTGGCTTTGCGGGCAGAGGGGCTGGAAGGCGGAGTCGGAGGAGAAACGGCCTTGTGCTTGGGGCCCTGCAGTCAACCTGGTGCGTGAGGAGGAGGGAAGGCGGGCCTCTCCCTGGCTCCCGGGGTGTCGGCCACATCGGGACGGGTGCGCAAAGGCCCACCCGCCTGCATGGAGCCCGGTGCCTCGAGGAGCATGGCTCTCGGGGACGGTGCCAGAAGAGGTGGCTGGTGGGAAGCGCTTGCAGAAGTGGGCAGAGAGCGATGGCAGCCAGGGTTTGCATGCCTGCGGGGTTCAGGCTGGATTCCAGAGGTCACACTGCATGTGGGGTGCAGAGGTGGGGCTGGGAGAAGGGGGCACAAGGCTACGCCTCCAGCACATGGGGGGCGGGCCCTTGTATGAGACGGGACCGCGTGGGGAGGAACAGACCCTGGCAGCTCTTCGGGGAGAAGGTGGGGTGTCATCAGGGGCTCTGCGCTGGCAGTGCTAAGGCTGAGGGGTGCTCCTGGGTGGGCGGCCCCGTTGGGTGGAGCATCTCCCTGTGCACCGTTCCCGGTCAGGGCACACACCCAGGTTGTGGGTTCGATCCCCAGTTGGGGCCCGTACAGGACACAACCAATCGATGTTTCTCTCTCACATCAGTGTTTCTCTCCCTTTCTCTATAAAAAATCAATCAAAAGCCCCCACGTGTTCTCAGGTGAGGATGAAAAAAATTACAAAACAACAACAGGAAAGAGTATCCTGTGAGAGAGAAGGGATGACAGGCAGGCGCTGGGTGTCTGAGTTGTGCTCAGAAGAGAGCTTTGGGCTGGAGTTGTATTTTGGGACGTGGCCCCGGTCGCTGGTAGTTAAAGCTGTAAGCCATGTTGGAGACAGGCCGGGAGAGGGCAGACAGAGGACACGCGGAGGTCGGAGCGAGGGAAGGGAGCTCCGAAGACATGGCAGCAGGTGGAAGGACAGCTGCCTCGGGCTAGTGTGATGCTGCGGAAAGTAAGAGAGCGGACTGTCCGAGGGGGGCTGTCAGGTCTGTGGACCCAGCCAGCGCGAGTCCCCAGGGCGAGGACGGGGTCAGCGGGAGGCGAAGGGAAACGAGAGACGAGGGAGCGGCGTTCATGTGTGTGGAGCACTCTGTCCAGCGAGCTGGGCGTCGAGGGAGCTGGGGAGGGGGAAGCACCGGAGACGGGGCCGGTCCAGGGCGAGATGCCGGCACTGGGGCAGCGAGGGCCTGGGCGCACAGGGTGGAGAGGTCCCTGGTGGGTGACACAGGGGAGAAGGGGGAGGAAGTGGACGCCCGTGCCCTGAGGTCTGAACGTTCTGGGGTGAGAGGATGCGACTTCTGCCCGAGAAGTTTCTCTATTAGTGAAGGAGGAGGAAGGCCACTGGCTGGCTCGGGTGGCTCGGGGAAGGGGCGAGAAACCTGGAGTCTAGGAAGGAGGAAGGCGGGGGACCAGCCGAGCACCTGCCGGGCCAGGGGAGACCCCGCGTGCGGGCGAGGCCGCCGTCCCCCAGCCTGCGCCGTCCCTTGCGCCCGTCTCACCCAGAAAGGGCCATGGGCCACATGGCCCCGAAGCATGGCGGGCGCCTCCTGCCGACTTGAAGGTGACACGCTGGCCGGGACTTGTTGTGGGCTGGGCCTGTGGCTTAGAAAGCGCCGGAGGGGGTGCTGCCTGGGGGAGCAGGGCGCTGGCGGGGTTTGGGGGGGTGGGACCTGAGTGGCCCCTGCTCTGCAGCGGGTCCGTGTGCCCCGAGGGCTGCAGAGGCTGAGCCCCGGCTCGCTGACCTGTTCCGCTCGCAGCACCCGTGTCCTCCTGTTCCCGTGCCGAGAGCCCAGGTGCGAGTCGAGGGGCCTGGACGGGGCGGGGAGTGTGGTGAGGAATCCCAGGTGGTTTTCCGGCCGGGAGCTCTGAGACAGACGCCCTCATTTCTCCCCCAGGCCCGACCTCACGTTAGGAGTTAGGAGTGAGGTCCTGACTCCGAGCTCCACAGGGAACCCAGGGAGAAGGAAGGAGGGTCCCCTCCGTGGCCTCACAGCCCTCACGTCTCCCCATGGGGAGCAGCGCGTCCCCTCCCAGGCCTGCCCTCTCCCTCAGGATGGGGGCCTTCTCAGCACCAGGTGCTTCCCACCTGGCCGAGCAGCTGGACCCTGGGCTCCGGTCCACCCCTCAGCCATCTGCTGCCAGTCCACTCATTTGCATTGGAACCGAGGTGCCTGGCACAGAGAAGACCCCTCTTGCTGAAGGGTGACTCAGTTTCCCCATCAGCCTATCCTATATAATAAACGGCTAATATGCAAATAGACCCAATGGTGGAACGACTGCCCGCTATGACGCGCACTGACCAGCACAGGGGCAGACGCTCAATGCAGAGCTGGTCCCTGTGGTCAGTGTGCTCCTGCAGGGGGAGCGCAGCGGCTCCACGGCAGTGCTGAGGATGTCTGACTGACTGCCAGCTTGGCAGTGGGCCTAAGCCGCCAGTTGGACATCCTCCGAGGGCTCCCGGACTGTTGGGAGGGTGCAGGCTGGGCTGAGGGACGCCCCCATGTGCACGGATTTCGTAGGTTAATAACAGCACCCGTCTCAGCGCTGTTGGGAGAATGAATGAGGTAACATGTGTAAAAGGCTCAGATACAGGAAATGCTGTTATTTTGATGTGCAGTTCATGTGTCCTGCCAGAAGGTGGCAGCCCTGCACATGTGGGAACTTGGAAAATCTAGGTTATTCATTCCTTTCTCTGAGATTAATCTCTTCATCGGGAATAGGTGGCTGTCCCCGTTGAACTGGCTAACGGGCCTGGAGCTAACTTCCTTCTCTTTCTCTGAACACTTTGGTCCAGGATGGGAAACGGACGCATCCCTGTGCTTGTCTGGCCATTGGCTGGGCCCAGGCAGTTTGCCCGCTGGGAGGAGACAGTCACTTCTTAGCAACTGCAACCTCTCCTCACAGTGCAACCACCAAGACCGTGGCCAGTGCTCCGAGCCCCCGAGTTCCATCGTTTCCTAAGGTGACGCCCGGGAGCCTCTGATTTCCCCGGGAGCATGACGTCGTGGTCCCGTCTGCGTCCCATGTTCCATCACCTTCCGTGGCTCTTCTGTTCTCGGACACGGATGGAGGGGCTGGTGGGCCCGGTGGGAGAGAGTGAGCGGCTGGGGCTCGTTAAAGGCGAGGGCGGAGGGCGTGCTGGAGGGAGCAGCTGGCGTGCGTGGCGAGTCGTGGCTGGCGTCTCCGGCTCCTCTCCTCCGGGCCCTCGGTCCCGGGAAGACGACAGAAACGGCAGCACTTCGCCGAGGGCCTGCTCTGTGCCAGGACGACGCGAAGGACTTGCTGTCCGTGAGCCTCAAGGAGCCTCAAGACAAGCCAGTGTGGCAGGTGTAGCAGGACCCGCTCCCCCCCGAGGGGATGGAGGCACAGGAGTGGATGTCCTCCAAGGCCCATGGCTCCTACCCCAGGCTGACCCCTGAGCCGGCCCACTCACCACTGCCCCCTGCTGGCCCCTGGAGGTGGCAATGTTTGTCAGGTGAGCGCAAGAGGGGGCAGCGGGGCTGGCACGGGCACAGCTGTGTGCCAGCGGCTCGGTGAGCGCAGGCCCTTCCAGGCCGATCTGTGTGTCGCTGAGGGGGATGGGCATCGAGGAGAGGTCACAGGGAGACTGGATGGGGAGGCTGTGGCCGAGGGTCACACTGCTCTGTGTGGAGGGCAGCACAGTGAACAGGGGCCTGGGGGGCAGGAGGCTGAGGTTCCCCATCCCCCATCCTCAGCACAGACAGGGCGTCAGGTCAGCAGCTTCACGGACCCCTCTGGACCCCCTTGCACAGCAGTTCCTCTCCGTGTGTGATGCTCAGGGCAGACCGGGCATGCTGGGTGGCTGGGAATTGCTGCCACCCATTCGGGGTCCAGGGAGGGAGAAGTCAGGGCTCAGGGTGGGAGAAGTCAGGGCTCAGGGTGGGAGAGAGCCCTTCCCCTTGTCTCACAGAGGAAAAGTGGGGGCATCTCCCCCCTGTGGCGCCGGGCCTCCCCGAGGAGGACACATGCTTCCCGGGAGACAGAGCAGCTGGCCCAGAGGACGCCCTGCGTCAGCTCCTGCGTCAGGTCAGGGTGCTGAGGGAGGGTTTTCTGAGAGCAAAATCTCTGGGAATCGTGCCCTTTCATGAGTCCTGATTGTGAATATTCATCACCTCCAAACACTTCCTTCTTCCCCTGCGAAGTCGGGCTCTGCCCTGCCCCCCCCCCCCCCCCCCCCCCCCCCCCCGCGGCTGCACCTTTTCCGACTGTGATGCAGGTGAAGGGACAGGCAGTGGCCTCGCTCCGCCAGAGGGGCCGTCCGTTCCCTCCCCTGTGTGTGTGGTGGACGGGGAGGGCTGCCCGAGATTCGTGACCCGTTTGCCAGCTCACGGACACTCGGGCTGTTTCGAGCTCGGGGTGCCTCCAGCTCAGCTGCTGGTAAACAGTGTGCATGTGCCTTCACGGGGCACCGGTTCCCCTGCTCTAGGGAAACGCTTAGGAGTGGGTTTCAATTTATGAGAAACCGTTACGTCTGCAGTGAGAAGTCAGCCGCTCTGCACCTGGTGGGCGCTCCCCACGGTGCCAGCGTTACAGCCTTCCTGGGGGCGGTGGCATGACGCCTCTTTAATTTACATGGTAAGCGCGTCTGCATGTTCTAATCGCCATTTGCCCCTTAGGAGGCGGTTTAGATCAGGACCGTTTAACCGTTTTATTTAAACTTCATTCCGACCTTGGCTGGAGCGTGGCATTTCCCCCGACACCCTCCCCCTCTGCACACAGTGCTTCTGCCCCCCACGTCCTCAGACCCCTTTTCTAAGAGAGAGTCCCTCCTCACAGCTCTGAGCCCCCCGGTCAGCGATGAGGCACGGGATTCCTCCCTCTTCCTTCCTCCCCGGCCCTTTAGTAAGGGGTCCAGCCTCGGACCCTCATCGGTACCTGTTACCTGGGCCGAGTACAAAGAGGCGAAGACGCATGGATGAGGGAGGGCCAGGCTGCGAGAGCGCGCAGGAGCCTTCAGAGGCGGCACGCTGGGAGGCAGGGGCGAGCGGTCCCACGTGGGGAGGAGTCCGCACGGCCGACTCCACGGCTGGGAATACTCACAAGCAGCCCTGGGCAAAAAGAGAATGTCCACCCGCCTGGAAATGCTGGGCCCCCACCCACCAGTTATCAGGGGAAAAACACACACGACCAGCACACGGACCATGAAAGGCAGGACATGAAAACTGATGACAGAGTTCAGACCAACACTTGTCCCATTTAAACAAATGCAAAGAGGGCAACTCCTTTACTGAAAAAGTGAAAAGGAATTAAACAGGCCTCTCGACTTAATTACAAAGCAAATCCCAGCCGGGAAGAGAGCGCACGGACGGAGGTGTGGCAGGTCGGTGCAGGCAGCCCAGCAAGCCCTGCTCTCACCCAGGTTGAATTTATGGCAGAAACGTATTTGCTGAGAGCAGGGTGGCCCTGATCAATGCCACGGCCCAGGTGGGGTGGTGGCTGCCGTCTCCGCTCGCCAGTTCCTCTGCGCCGGGCGCGGGGGGGCCTGTGCACATCTGTCTTCTTTATGACCCGGAGCTGGTGTAGCGCACACAGCATAGTAGCCCCTGACTTTATAAGGGAAGAACGGAGGGCACACACAGGCGTTTCTTGCTTGAGTCTCACCGGAGGATGCTTTTCCCGTTGATTTTTAGAGAGAGTGGATGGGGAGGGGAGAGCGGGCGAGAGAAACAGCCATGTTAGAGGCACATTGGCTGGCTGCCTCCCGCATGGCCCGGGGGTCGGACCTGCACCCAGGCACATGACCTTTACTGGGAACTGAGCCTGCGACCTTCGATGCCCCGGCCAGCGTTCCAGCCTCCGGTCCACACCGGCCAGGGTGAAGGTGCACTTCTGGGTGACTGTCACCTGTTCTGACCTGTGGGACAGGCAGCGATCTGTCCGTGACGCCGATGGTGGCAGTTCACAGCTCTCCGCGGAGAGGTACCGTACAGTCAGCCTCCTGTCCTTTCACTAATTGTGGGTTCAGATTCCTTCGTGACTTTCTGCACAAAGGATGACTACGAGTTTCATTCCCTGACAGGGATGCGTGCTGTCATGGAGTCCCAGGTCCCGCTCGGGAAGAAGGAAGGAAGGAAGGAAGGAAGGGAGGGAGGGAGGTGCTGCCTGAGCTGGTTCCTCAGGCCCCTCCCCGGGCGCGTCCTGTGGACTCCGAAGTAGGACGCACATGTCCCTGTGCGGTGGAGAGCGTGGTCTGTGCCCTCAGACAGGCCTGGCTTCCAATCTGGGCACGGTCATCCACTCGGCCACATGGCTTTGGGACTGCTACTGCCCCCTACAGGGCCTTGGATGCCTGTTCATTTAGAAGGTCGCTGTGAAAATTTAACGAGATAGAGTAGGTGATGGTCGCTAATCCATTGCTTGGCACGTGGTAGGTGTCCCATAAACCCCGGATTGTCTCCGTTCTTCCTGCAGAGTGTTAATTTCCTCTGCGGTTCTCAGGTCGTGGTGTGCGGGATCACGGGGGAGCCCATCGATGCCGGTCCCTGGGCCGTGCGGGTTTGACGTGGTGAATGGGTGGAACCGAGAGCCCGGGCCTTCGGAAGCTCGCTGACGAGGCCGGTGCAGGCGCCATGGCCCCGCTGGGAGGGGGTCCGACTTCTCAGTGCTGATCAGGGCCGAGCAATTCACCCAGTAATTCACCCTCCTGCCTCCTCGCCCTCCTCACTCTCTTTTGTTTGGAGGCTTATACCCGTGGACAGCTCAGCAGCCGTTTCTTCATCGGGACACGGATTGTTTATTTACTTTATTTTTTATTTCTGGTTCCGACAGGAACACAAAACCCAAAGGAAACAAGATTCCTTCAGATCCAGAATCCGAACCACGGCACCTGCTGCGCGAGACGCTTCGCTGGGGCCCGAGGGGCAGAGGGGACGATGGCGCTTCTCCTCCTCACACGTGCTGATAGAGTAAAATCAAACCAAACTCCCCGAAGTTCCCGTTGCTCAACCACCCCTTTCCCAACCGACCAATAGGGATGCAGAGGAAATGACCCAAGTCTGACTGCATCCCGCCCCCTTTGCACAACCAACCCTGACCCTTCCCTCGACCAATCATGCATTACCCCCCCCCACCAACTCCCAGCCCAATCCCCACCCCCATCCTCCTGAAGCTCGGGGTCTTCCTCCCCGTCACGCCGCTGTGTCGGAGGGCGAGCGTGGGCCGGAGCCCCGAGTTAACTCGAGTAAAGGTTCTTTTGTTCTGACATCGGAGTTGGGCTCCCTCGTGGTTATTGGGGATTATGGCATCTGGGCATTGCATTGGATATTTATGCACAACAGTGCCTGCCCCCGGGCAGCACGACCCCCAGGGGTCACTCAGGGGCCGGCTTCACTTTGTTCCCTTACTTGTCAGAGTCCCAAGCCCAGGCTCTCCCTCATCCATCCCTCTTCCCATGGGAGCTGCTGCTGGGGGACAGCCGCTGAGGGTCTCAGAGCGTTAAATCCTTTCAATAGGGTTTAAACGGGCGATGGACGGGCCCAGCACTGGCTCCAGGGTACCATCAGCCGAGGCCTCTCCCAAGGACAGTGTCTTGTGTTTGTAGGTACCTGTGTTGGCAACAGTATTTCAACGTGGCCCCGCTGGAGGGTGCCTGGTTTTAAATATGGCGACTCCTCCCGCAAACTCCGCCCCTGGCACATGTGCACGTGTGGATGGAATAAAACACGGGGGCTGTGTGTAGCCGAGGAGGCCGGCCTTTCAGGAAAGCAGTTTCTGATGCCCCCTCCCCTCCCCGTGTTCCAGGGGTATTTTATTCCATTTCACGCTTGGTTTTGGTTCTTGTTGGGGATTCCAGGAGGTGAACTCATATACCAACTATGAAACATCACAGTCAACACGGGGTGGGGCAAAAGTAGATTTACAGCGGCTTGTATGGAAAATAACACAATAATTAACAAATAATGCGAATAAACTCGGTTTCCCTTACCACTGTAAGGCTACTTTTGCCCCACCCTATCTATCAGAGTTCAGTTTACCACCAGTTATATAGTAACCGGTTCAAGTTCTGGTTCAATAATTGAGTTCCTGCCCTGGCAGGTTTGGTGTAGTGGAGAGTGTCGACCTGCTACTGAAAAGTCCTGGGTTCAATTCCGATCAAGGGCACGATTCAGGTCAAGGTCGCAGGCTCCCCCCAGACTGGGCTCTCTCCCTCTCCCTTCCACTCTCCCTAAAAATAGAAGGAAAAATGTCCTTGGGCGAGGATAAAAAAATAAAATAAAATAATTGATTTCCTTCCTGGAGTACACAAAAATGTTTATTTAAAAATTACTGTGAGACAAACCACGAAGACCACATCATAGGCAGCCTTCAGAATGCACTGGGGAAGAAGCTTCTAAGGCAACCCGGAGCGCCACGAGGGGCCTGTGGTTTATAATAAACACGTGCGTCCCACTGGCTCAGCTTGGCGTGGAGCTCAGACCCTGACCTCACGTATTTGGCCCCGAGCAGCGTCCAGTGTTCCTTCGAGGATGGAAGGAACTACTTCGGGCTACTTGCAAACCTGAATCTTTGACTTTGGCAGCAAATAAATAAATGGAATAAAATAATAATTTTTAAAAAGCCTCGCCTTCCTAATTCTTTTATTAAAACCCATCTGAATAGGTGTGAGGGGGGGGCGGGGAAAGGGGCGGGACCTTGCCCGTCATTTCAGCTTCTCCAGAGCAAAGTGCTTTCCCTGTATCTTGTTTTTCCGACCGAGTGCTTATACTGTGCTGGCAGCAAAGCCAGGGCTGCCTGTCCTGCTGCGCGTTCCGATGTGCCACAGATGGAAGCTTGGTGGCAGCCGAGCGAGTCTCCTGGCGCCATTTTCCCAGCAGGCTCACGGGATGGTGAGCAGTTTGGGGCACAGAGTGTTGTTACGATGAAGCTGAGCACTGGTCTTTTCAGACACAACACTGTTGCTCACTCGGACTCAGCGTAGATGACACAGTGTCAGGTCCCCTGGGGATCCAGAAAGCACAGGCGTCTGGAACCGAACCCGCAGCATCCCGGGGGAAGAGGGGGGGCCCTGTGTGTAAGTTTCAGGCTTTCAATCATTTCCTTAGACGTGTGTCAATGTCCGCTCTAGTCTTCCTTAGCGTCCCTTGACCAAACTTCCGAGGAAGGGTTTAGACGACGAGGGTCCATCATTAAAAACAAGACGCCCGCTCCTTTCTGCACGCAGCCGCGCCCAGCGGCCCAGGTGTGCACCGTTGCGGGAGGAGGCGCTCAGGTGCGTGTAGACGCGCTCAGGTGCGTGTAGACGCGCTCAGGTGCGTGTAGACGCGCACGGGCGCACCTCGGCGTGTCGTCTGCACCGCGGAGTGCGTGGCTCCAGGACAGCAGGGGCTCGCGCGCGACAGACGTTTCTTCCCCACAGTGAAGACGCTTGAGGATGCCCGCCCGGACCGGTGGGGGCGCCCAGAGCAGGCCAGGCAGGGCGTCCCTCCCCAGGTCCCAGTGGCTGCTGGCGCCTGCCCGTCGCCTGACCCACATGCAGGAGGCCCTGCGGGTGGGGACGAGGTGTGCACCTCCTCTAGGACACACGCTGGTTGCAGGGGCTGCACCTCACTGTCCGGCACACCTGGAGGAAGCAGCACTGGGGCTCCATTACTGAGGAAGCAGGTGAGTGGATATGAGGGGTCGACCAGCTGTCTGTGCTCGGGGTGGGGGGTTGCCGACCCTCCAAAACCAATGTGAGCATCTGGGAGCAGAGAGACCTGCCTCGTGGCCCGAGTGGCCTGACGCGTGGATGCTGAAGGGCCCCTGAGCAGAGGGGCAGAGGCAGCTGCAGGGATTCTTGTGCTGTGAGTGTGTGGAGCAGTGGAGGGCTCCACCGGGAGGGAGGGGTGTGCTGGGACCCAGGGCCGCCATTCTGGGGTGAAGGGCCACCATCGACCACGGGTGTGTAGGCCCCAACGTGGTGCCCATGGGCCACCCTCTGCAGCCCCCGTCCAGCTGGAGGCCCAGCCCCCTGTCCACCTGTTGGAAGAAGTCTTTCCTCTCCAGGGTCTCGGTCCCCGTCGTTAGCATGAGCAATGCCGTCTTTGCTTCGTCACAAAGGGTCTGTCAGCGTTTGCTGGTTGAGCTGGCGGGGGAGGTGGGGGGCGGGGGGACAGGCTTCCGTGATCTTAGTCCCCGTCCAAGCGTGGCTTTTGGGCCAAGTGTCTTGAAAGTGTTTCCGCTCTCGGTGCCCCCGGCCTTCCTGCCGCCAGAGCCCTGGGACCCTCTCGGGTGCACCCCAGGCGCCCAGGTTTTAGTCCCGCGTGTACAATTGGCTGAAAAAAAAGTTAAGATTCCCAGAAGGGTTGCTGTGGGTGGGGACCTGGGCACAAGCCACGCTGAAAACGCAGGAAGCACCGCAAATGCTTCCGCCAGAGAGCAAGGCCCGTCAGGGACGCCCGCGGCGCTGCTCCCAGGACCAAGGCGCCTCCATGTGGAGGGTGCTGGTGGTCTGGAAGGACCTCGGCCTCGTAGAACAGTAGTCACAGTCCGTGGGAATCAGGCGAGACTTGTAAGAGTCGGTGACGGGACTCGGAAGGAACAGGCGTAGGGACTGTGCCAGGAAAAAGGCTCACGAGTTTCCAATAAAGTTTACAAGGTGTTCTGCTAAGTGTTCAACACGACTGATGTGCGTTCCCCAGGCTAGGCTGGCTTAGCACCGCGCTCACGGGCTCTGATCCGAAACAGATGTGCAGGGGAGGGAGGCGGCCTCAGTGTGATGCTCAGGGCTTGGTCACTTTATTTCATTTGTTTTATTTTGTGTGTGTGTGTGTGTGTGTGTGTGTGGGGGGGTGTTGGTCATTTTAAATGAAGGTATGCTGGCCCTCCAGGATGGAAGTGTCCTAGAAACCGAGGTCAAATCTTTCAGGGGTTCAGTCCCAGTTGAAGACGATAGTTGGGAATAGAAGGCACCGATTTGCTTGGTCCCTGGGGAAGGATGAGCTGGTGAGGGGGAGGGTGGGCGGGTGGATGGTCAGGCGGTGGGAAGCCTGTGGGTGCCGCCCCAGCCATGACTCAGAATGCCAACCCAGACCTGCTGCCGCGGGCACAACTGCCCAACAAGCCACCAAGGGGCCTTGGGCAGGAGTGGCCACAGAATTGTTTATCCCCTTGAGAGATTAAAAAAATAAAATGACATTTCAAAACGATACAACTTCTTAACTCCTGCTGAAAAACGCAAAATTATGAGAGTTTCTTTCTACTTTACACATTCATTTTTTAAAAAAATATTTTTATTGATTTCAGAGAGAGGAAGGGAGAGGGAGAGAGAGAGAGAAACATCAATGATGAGAAGGAATCATGGACTGGCTGCCTTCTACACCGCCCCCCCTCCCCCACTGGGGATCGAACCTGCAAACTGGGCATGTGCCCTGACCAGGAATTGAATTGTGACCTCCTGGTTCATGGGTTGACACTCAACCGCTGAGCCACGCCAGCTGGGCCTGCTTTATCACATTCTTAACAACATTGTTGTCAAAATTCCAAATGGCAACTTAAATCCAAATACAGAAGCGGGAGAAATTCTGAGCTTCTTATGGGCACCGCTTTTCCCACTTCACGCTG
This sequence comes from Murina feae, assembly GCA_004026665.1. Lineage (NCBI taxonomy): Eukaryota > Metazoa > Chordata > Mammalia > Chiroptera > Vespertilionidae > Murina > Murina feae. The sequence goes on along the minus strand of PVJC01016745.1, from coordinate 21,062 downwards.
CTCTGTGGACAGCTCTGGGCCTGGGGTCTGAGGGGGCAGAGTAAGGTGCAGAACTTGGGACCAGAACCCAGGGCACGGAGACATACTATCTTGGGAGCTGGGCAATCAAAGGAAGACACCCCATCGCCTGGAATTGGGGGCTTCTGGGAGGTTCTTCCTTTGCCAATGTGGTCCCTGCACACCAGCTGCTCCTGACGTGGGTGCTCTAAGCGGGAGACACCGCTCGCCATGTCTGGTCGGAGCTCTGGAGCTCCGAGGCCCACACCAAGGGCTGCTCTCTGGGGACAGGTGAGGAAGACTGATGTCCTGGACAAATGAGATTGGGACTGACCCTCGCCCCTGACTCCCCCTCTATCCCCAAAGGCTGCTGTGAAATCTTGTTCTAGGCAGGCTGTGTTCTGAAGGACAGTTGTGCAACAGTGGGCCACCCCGTCCGTGGGAAGAGGCTGGGCACTTGTAACTTTTGGCGCTGAGACCTGGTTACTTGAGTGGATGTAGCCCATGTCCTGCCCGGGCTTCTGTGAGAGTGCTGCCCGGAAGGATGCAGAGACACTGGCTGGTGGGCGTTAAAGGAAACCGGTGCCCTTGGTGATGACAAGAACGCAACACCAAGGGCGCACAGTGAATGAGCTGACGGCCCCTCTGCACGGCTGAGCGGTGGTTTTGGGGGGCAGCGGATCGTTGTTGGGTATTGCTGAATCATTTCTAGATTAGTCACCATTGTGAGGCTGCACTCCCAGGCCCCTCCCCCCTTTTAATCTTTTCTTGGGTCAATAAAGGCCAAAATCAAGGCCTCAAGAAATCCCTCACTGGCTTCCATCCACCGATATCAATCCATCAATCCAGCCACCCACCATTCATTCATTTAGCCGTCATTAACCGACCATTTATTATGTGCCAGACACAGTTTTTGGCACTAGGAATCCAGTAAGAAAGCAAGGTAGGCAAGATATCTTGCTCGTTTAGAACTGAAATTTTAGTTGGGGGAGACAGACTAAAAACCAGTAGACACGATGGAGGTAATTTCAGAAGGAAATAAAGTCACCCAAAATGATGGGACACAGAGAGAGTTGAATGGATCCCCTCCCCCCCAGGACTAATTTAGTTTAAGTAATTGTGAAATAAGTTTGCCCTTTTCCTCAACTAGAGAATATAAATACAATTACACCATGGTTCCTGATGGGCATACAATCCCCTTTTTTTTCTACTAAGAAAGGACTAATAATAGATGTAAATTCTTTGACCTGATGTTCTTTTCTTAGGAACCTGTCTGGTTCCTGGTTACAACATCCCTTCCCAGTGTACTGAGAGATTTGTGTCTCTGTTTAAGGTTCTGTCCTCGGTCAGTGTGGTGTATTGATGTTAAGCCCCAGGGAGACTGTGAGTGAATTTCTTTATCAAGCTTCAACTTCCCTCCTTACCTTTCCATTGCTGGAGTAGAATGGCCCCCCAGGCCCTAAGTGTCAGCCCGAGGCCATGGCCTCATTCTTCTGTGGGTCCACCTCTCATGGGAACCACAGCTCAGGGACCCGTGGTTGTTCAGAGTCTCGTGGCTTTCCAGTCCCCACGCAGAAGGCGAAAGCAATGCAATGGTGTTGAGATGGGGTTTAAGGTGGCGGGGCGGGGGGGGGGGGGTTCTCACTGGATCAGGAGAAACGCGTGGGTGGAATCCTTTAACCCACATCAGACTCTGGCTGGCAGGGCATTTGCCTCTCATTGTGAGCAAAATAGCAAAGTCTGGTCAGAGGTGGGTGGCCAACCCCAAAACTTGGGAGAGTGACCCACACATTCTCCGTGTGGCTCCCGTGGTGCCTTTCCCTGTCACAGCAGGAAACACCCTCCCTGAAAGGTCTCATCTCCTAATTCCAGGGGGTGGAGGGGAGTGGAAAGGGATGGAGATTTCATCCGCAAAAAAAAAAATGAGCAGAGACAACAACCAAACGTGAAAAAGTTCTAGGAGTTCAAGGCAAAGTGATAAACTTGAAACAACCCAGCACATGTTTCCTTTTAAAAGAGTCCCCTGACCCAGTGGGGGAAAAAACTCAGGAAAACCTCTGCTGCGTGATCTCTCCAAGTTTCCAGAAGACAGTCAAGCCATGGAAAATGGGGAAAAACCATAAATGGATTTACTACTTTCATTTATTTACTTATTTATTTTTAATCCTTTTCAGAGCCGAGGGGAGAGGGAGAGAGAAACATCAATTACGAGAATCATGATCGGCTGCCTCCTGCACGTTCCCTACTGGGGATGGAGCCCAAATCCTGGAGCAGTGACGTCCATAGAGAGGGTAGAAGGGTGGCTGCCTGGATGGGGAGTGGGAGGGGGAGGGGGAGGGGGAGGGGAAGGGAGAGGGGGAGTTGGTGTTAGTGGTGTTAGTGGGGACAGGGCTTCCGTTTGGGAAGATGAAAGCTCTGGAGACGGATGGCCGTGATGGTTGCATAACCGTGTGAATGGACATAATGTGGCTGAACTGTCCAATGGTTAAGCTGGTCAACGCCAGGTGTATTTTATCAGAATTAGAGAGAGGTGTGTGGTCAGCACCCCTCTGCACGCGGTGAGTTTCCTCCCCACATGTCCGAGGAGCCGCCCGGGCCCAGGCCTCACCACACCCTGTCTGTGTCCAGGGCCATGCATACATGCCACACGTTCATTGGCTGATCTCGCCCCACCCTCCCGCCTCCCCTCTGAGATCCGATAGCTTGTTCCTGCTTCTGTGTCTCCGGATCTGCTTTGTTCATGAGTTTATTTTGTTCTTTGGATTCCACATGTGAGTGAGACCGAAGCACTGGCCCGGGCATGTGTCGTCCAGGCTTCCCAGGACCTAAGCAAACAGGAAATGACCATCGATGTCCTTCCAGATGTTTTGTTTACAGTGTCATTCTTGGACGCCATGACAGCCAAAGGCAGGCTGTGTTAACTGTGATTGATTCCAAAGGGTGCCAGGGAGTTGGGGTTCCCCACAGGCTTGTAGGTCGAGCAGAGTTTGTGTCCCCTCACCCTGTGCATCCCCCTTACTTGGCTCTTGTAGCTGCCCATCTGACCCCATTCCGACCAGGGCTCACTGTCGCAGCCCAGACCACCCTGCAGTCCAGTCCGTCCCTGTGGCTCTAACCCCAGGATCAGCCGTCAGCGTGCTGACTAGTTCAGTTCATCAGAGCTGGCCGTGGTGTGCTGTCGGCCAGGGCTTCCTTGCTGTCCCTGCTGATGTTAGGGAGGAACGTGCTTGTCCTGCTTAACCTCCCTGACCTGGTCAGGCTGCACCGTACCCGAGCGAGAGTGCCTTCCCCGCCTGAACACGAGACCCTCGGTTTGTTAAAAGTGCCAGAAAAAGAAGATCTGTTACTCTTAGTCCCATGTTCACGTAATCAGTCCCAGATTTTTATCATCATCATCATCTGGTTTGAATGAAGAAAAACAAATAATTCATTTAATCTGATTACTTTCCAGTTTTTAAGGATTAATTGGGAATTAGCATTGTTTCCTAACATGTCAGGGGAGCGTGACATTTCTGTGACCGAAGGAACCCCAAGTACACCCAGGAGTGCGTTTTCGAATAAACATCTACTAAGTTACTATAGTTCACTTGCTTTCATAGGAAAGGAGCTTATAAGGCCTGTCCTTGGCTGCTCACTGCCTTGATGGGTAATTGCGGTGGATTTTGTCTTGGTTAGGTCAGTACGTTTAGCTCCTTGCTGCAATGACTGGATCACATGTATGGTCAGAAAAGACTCAGAACTATGTATAAACTAGTGGCCCAGTGCACAAAATTTGTGCACATTAAAAGGAGATTAATTAGAGGAAATATTTTAATATTGCTATTTGCCCTTTCTCTGTAATAGAACTGTCAGAGATTAAAGAAAATTAATAAAACGTATATGAAAATCTTCCTCCTGTCAGAGTCTGAGGTGCACCATGGAACCCAGAGTCAAGTCTTCAACCACTCATGTGTACCTCAAAATCGCTTGAGACCCAAACCTGGACAGCCCCCCTTCATTGGGCTAGATCCAGACCTGGCCAGTCCCACCCTGTCAAGCCCTGCCAGGGCAGGGGAGCATGGCCTGAGGTCCCCCATGAAGCTCTGCTGGGTGGAGGGAGTGGCCTGTGATCCCCTGGCCTGGAGCTGGGGCAGGGGGCATGGCCTGAGGGCCCCCATCAAGTCCCACTGGGTGGGGGGGCACAGCCTCAGGTCCCCTGGCCTGGGGCAAGGGCGGGGGGCATGGCCTGAGGTCCCCCAGCCTGGCACCCGGGAAGAGGGTGCAGCCTGAGTTCCTCTGGCCTGGTGCCAGGGTGGGGGGAGCAGCCTGAGGTCCCCTGTCAAGCCCCATGCAGGAGGTGGGTGGGTGCACAGCCTCAGGTCCCTGCTGATTGCTCCTTAAGGCTTGTTATGGGAATTTAGCCTCAGCTGTGGGTGCAAACTGGCTGGAGTGATGGTCAGTTTGCATATTCCCTCTTTATTATGTAGGATACAATGACATGTGAGCCACAAAGTGTGTAATCTGAAAAATAGTGCTTCAGAGAGTCAAAACCCCAAGTGATGAGGTATAATGGAAAGACAGATTTTGCAAGGAATAGAATATTAAATTAAACACCAAATCTTTCCCTTTAAGGGTGGCACGTGTTTCTGAGCCTAAGTAAATGGTACACCCAAACCTCCCACGTTGGGGACTTGGGACAGAGAACTAGAAAAAGAACCACAGGATAAGCCCCAAGTGAGAAAAAGGGAAATCAAGGTAAGAGCAAAAACAATGAGATAGAAAACAGTGATGAAAAGTAGAGGCATACGTGTGTGTATGTACGTGCGTGCGCGTGTGCCCACGTGATAAACATTAAAAGGAAATGAGACAAAACCTGGAACAGTTGTTGTGATGGGGATGGACCAGAAGTGGGTTAAGGAGAGAAGCCTTTATTGGCGACTCTCGCGTCTTATATGTGCTTTTTTGTGTGTCAAATACGCATAACAAATATGTATATTTAAACACATGCATCATAGAAAATTGGGGAAATGCCGAAATTGTGGAGAAGGAAATTAGAACTGAGCGTCTCGGTCTTAACCTGTCTCTCTTCTAGTCGTTTTGGCTGAAGCTGTTCTACAAGGGCTTAGTTTTCTCCTCGCTTTCGGAAGGAGTGCTCGGACCTGAGCCTGTTTCTGTGACTCCTGGTTGTTTGTGCACAAAAATCATTGCGTGCACTGCAGGGCACCTCGGAGCCGATAGGCCTGCCTGGGAGGTGTGCCCCTGAACGAATCTCCAGGCTGCTGCGTGTGTGGGTCTAGTTTCAGGCTTGTCTGATTTCTGTCCGATTATTGTGGGGTAATTCGCAGACCATACTTCTCAGATTCCTTGTGCAACCACTGGCCCCGTGTCTAAGTAGCCGGCTTTCCCCTCCTCCCTCGATCTCTCGTTCATCTCCCCTCCTCAGGGCCTCCAGCCCTTGGCTGCCTGCTGTCGCCCCTCTCCAGCTCCTGCGCCCACACCTCAGCCCCAGGGGCCCGGCCTGCACGCAGCACACATTCCTTTATCCGCCACAAATCCTGCCGATTTGTCAGCTCCCGGACACTGTCCTGGCTCAGCGGCTGGGACCAGCTCTGGCCTTGGGAGCCCAGCGCGCTTTCCACTCTGCACCATCCATACCTGGTACGTCCTCTCCCCGTGACCACAAAGCCCCGTTCATCCGAGGCCGCGTGTGACGCTGGCATTGTCATCCCCGAGCAGGAATGGCTGCAGAAGGGAGGTCGCCCAAGGCTGACACCGCGGGTGGCACTCTGGTGTGAGAGGGACTGGGACTCACTGTGCGGTTCCAGTCCCTGCATCCAGTCTGCTGCCCTCACCCCACGGCCCTGCTGGGCTTGGCTCCTGGTGCCCCTGCCCGACATGAGAATGGGCCCGGACGTCTGTGTTGTGGGAAATACCTTGTGACATAACACGTTTTCCCGGGAATGAGAGATGATTCCAGCAAACGTGCATGCAAGATACGAACATGGGGCTTCTCAGAGTTCTCCCCCCGGACATCTCAGAGGACAAGCACCTTAGGCAGCAGCAGGGGGAGCCCCAGATGCCTTCACGGTGATGTCTGTGCTGGGAAGGTTCTGGATGAGCCGTGGACCTAGGCTCAGCCCAGCCTGGTGTTCAGAGGCTTTGTTCTCAGAGGCCTCTGGCGCCCACCCACTTAGCTGAGGCCCAGTGCACTGGGATGGAGACCTGCCCCCACACACAGCCGGACTGGCTTCCAGGATCCCGTCCTCTGCCCATCCCGACGGCCTGGCCGAGTGCTCAGGTTCCAGGGCCTAAAGCACTCAGCTTTGGATGAGGGGCCAGAGGGAGCTGGCTTGGCATCAGTGGGCCCTGGGTTCGCCAGGAGGCCTGGGGAGTGAGGAGAGCAGCCCAGGGACAGACCCCAAAGGCACAGCCTCACTTACATCAGGATGAGCCCGAGAAGTTCAGTGTCTTGGTGCTCCCCATGCCTGAGGGAGGCATTGAGAGTTAGAGATTTGTTATGTTCTGCACCTACCAATCTAATAAAAGAGTAAGATGCAAATTAACCATCACTCTGAGACACCTAAACCATGCCCACCAGCCAAGCCACACCCACCAGCCAATCAGAACACCAGTATGCAAATTAACCCAATCAAGATGGCAGCCAGCAGCCACGGAGCTGGAACAAGCAGGAGGCTTGCCCTAGCGATGCAGGAAGCTAAGGTTCCTGCAGGAAGCCTAGGCCGGCTTCCACAGCAAAGTTTTAATTATAGAAGATAAACAAACCCCAGAGACCTGCTTCCAGCCCTGGGCTCAAGGAAGCGCTAGGAGCCTGGATTGTCAGGGGCAACCTGACCTGGGCTCTGGTTAAAGCAACAAAGTTTCAACTTTAGAAGTTAAATAAATTCCAGATACCAGTTTCCAGCCAGCCTTGCTGCCATCAGCCATCAGCCTCTCACCCAGGCTGGCCAGGAACCACAGTAGGAACCCGAACCCTGAAGAGGCTGTGGGCAGCCGAAAACGGCCCTCAGCCTCTCACCCAGGCTGGCCACACCCCCATGGGGTGAGGGTCCCCACTGGGGGGCTTGGCCAGCCTGCAAACAACCATCAGCCCCTCACCCAGGCTGGCCAGGCACGCCAGCAGGTAGACATCCCCAGAGGGGTCCCAAACTGCAAGAGGGCACAGGCCGGGTTGAGGAACCCCCCCCCCCCCCCGTCCCGAGTGCACAAAAACTGGGTCCCTAGTTAAAACATAAAATTCATGCCTGGCCGGCGTGGCTCAGTGGTTGAGCGTTGACCTATGAACCAGGAGGTCATGGTTCGATTCCCAGTCAGGGTACATGCCCAAGTTATGAGCTTTGTCCGCAGTGGGGGGTGTGCAGGAAGCAACAGATCAATGATTCTCTCTCATCATTGATGTTTCTCTCTCACACCCATTCCCTTCCTCTCTCTGAAATCAATAAAAATATATTTAAAAAAGTCAACAAAGTAATTTGGAGATCTCAGTGGCATCTGTGTGTTAAGCCCAATCGTGCTGTTTAATAGACCCCAGATTCCTGTATTTGGGCACTGATTTCCTGGGTGTGGTCTATTCATGGCTTCAAGTAGAATATTAATGTGCATTCACTCAGCAAAATAGAGAATATCAGGTGTTTCAAATGGAAGCAACTTCATCCAGACGCTGCTGACAAACTCGTGCCGAGCGAGGAGAGGATGCTGACACGGGCCCAGGGGCGGCGCCTGCTCCTGGCGGCCGGGAGCCTGCTCTTGCGTGGGGTCATCAGGCGCCTCTGCAGTCCCTGCCGAGGTTAGAACTGAGCGGGGGACGGAGCCCATCCCGCTGGTTGGCCGCTCTACCTGATAGAGGGGATGCGGGCTTCCTGCTCCCCCTTCCTACCCCCGGGGGAGCCTCGGGGAGCCTCAGGGAGTTGCAGGTTTGATCCCTGATGTCAGGAGCGGTCCACAGGGACAGGGGTGTGCTCTTCCTCAGGAGGACATTGAAGAGGCGCTGCTTCCAAATGAGGGAGAAACCCAAGAACGAGGATGGCCTGGGACTGAGGGGAAGGGGATTCACCCCAAGAAAGGCGCTGGAGGTGGTCAGTGAGGGGAAAGGAGAGCACGGGCAGCAAGTGGACAGCGGCCTGGAGACTGCCGGCTGCGGAGCAGGAGGTCGCAGACTCTGGGGCAGGTCCCCGGAAGGAAGGTCCCCGGGAGGAGGGTCCCCGGGAGGAGGGTCCCCGGGAGGAAGGCGCAGGAACCCACCGGGGATGTGTTTGGGTGCGTGGGGAGGGGGGGGCGTATTGTCTGCCCGAGGTGGGGGATGTGGACGACGAGCACATAGAGAGGGAGCAGTGGTGACGGAGGCCCCGGAGGGCAGAAGGTGGAAGGAAGGCGCGTGGGCCCGGCTTCTGATAGTCATTACATGGCACGAGGGTGTGCATGAAGGTTAACCATTTGATTCCATAAAAATGAGACAAAACAAAGCGCTAAGGGAAGAGAGGAGTTGTGTGGGGAAGAAGGGAGGGGTGAGAAGAGCTGAATCTTCCTTGTTTATATTTAAAAGCTCATAGGCGATCATTAAGACTTAAAAATCAATAAATGTGAGCATAGAGCCCGTTCTTTAGGTCCATGAAGATAAATCAAAGGGAAGAGATGGCTAACGTTGTTGAAAACGACCTCTGAGGAGTGGGTAAGGCAGACGAGGGCGATGTTCTGTTTCTCAGCAGAGGCCCTGCAGTCTTAGCTTTAAAAACCTATTCGCTGTATTCCTTTGGTGAAATGTGGGCACAGTGTTTTAAATCGAACAACTGAGAGACCTGTTTATCGGACCGGACAGTGTCACCTGTGGTGTAACGAGGCCAATGCAGACGGTGCCCCTGCCAAGGCTTCCGAGGCCTCCCGTAGGAAGCACCCCTTTGCACCGTCCACTCTACACACCGAGACGTGTGGCTGCTCAGGTGGCAGTTCCCCACCCTCGAACCTCAGGTTCCCCGAAGGCCTAACTCAGACAATAACCAACGTGTCCTAAACCTTTTCACGTGCGATTCCGAAAAGACTCAAGTTCTCCACGGCTTGCTATGCTTTGGCTGTTTCCTTCTTTTAAGAAAACAGGCTCTCTGCTCCCACTGTTACTGCTTTTTAGGCCTTTTGTGTTTCCCTGGCTCACAACCCCGCTATGTGTCTTGATTTGATATCCATGTGAAGGATGGAATAAAATAAGGAAATACGGAGATGGAATAAAAATCCCGGGGAACCCGAGGGCTCGGTCCGAGGAGAGCTGGGGTGGAGTGAGCTCGGGGTGTGAGGCTCCGGCCACACAGGTGGACTGTGATACAGTCGTGCAGCAGCTCCCCTGGGCCGTAGGTCTGGGTTAATGGGGTTCAAGGAGAAGGAAGGGTGAGACGTCTGGGCTGTGGGGTGAGAGCAGGACTCTGATTCTAGCCTGGAGTCTGCAAGGCAAGTGCATCACGGTTCTCTCTCAGTTCAGTGGGATGTCTTGTTTCTTGACTGGGAGGTAAATCTTCTCTTTGTTTCGTCTCGGTCTGGAAAACAGAGTGGGAGAGGGGAGAGGACAGTCACGAGGAGGCTGGACACCCCCGTGAAGGGGATGGTACCTAAATACAACGGGAAGCGGGCAGCTCGCCCCGCGCAGCCCCGCGGGGAGTCCCGGAGGTGATTCTCACTGAGACAGCGGGCGGAGCTCGGGGCGCAGCCGATGCGGCTGGAGCGCGTCCTGCAGCCCCACGCCCGCCTCTGTAGCCAGGAAAGTGGGAAATGTCTACACCGAATCCTTTCCAGCTAAAGACCTCGGCACCGTGTCTGAACCACCCCGTCGTTGCGAATACCAGAATGTTGCTGATTCTCAGGGAAAGCTGTTTCCTTCATTTTGTTGCGCCCAGACATGCTCTCGCGACACGTTCCCGTCGGTAGTGGCCTTGAGACTTGGTGTAGGTGCCCGTGTACATCACTGAGCTGTACTTTCCTGTCTCACACTGCGCAGGACGTATTTTGAAAGTCGGTTTCCCATGAAACACCTGGGCCCCTGTTTTCTGTCCCTCGGGACAGTGGTGAGGACGTCTGTGAGTAATAACAGCGGTGCTAGACCCGTGCGAAGTGCTTTCTGTAATGCACGCTCTGTAGCATGGCTTTCTCGTGGTTGGTCATTACAGAAACCCAGGACAGGAACTGATGTCCCCAATTCCAGGTGAGGACATCGAGGCTTGGAGTTAAGGCCACATGGAAGGAAAAGCGAGGGCCTGTCCTGATGGCCGAGTGCCTCCCTCCTGACAGGCAGCTGGGGAAGGCCCCGGGGACCTGAGGGAGGAGCACTGAGGGAGGAGCACTGAGGGAGGAGCTCAGCATGTACTCCCGGCGAGCTGGTGTGCATCTGCTCTGTGCTGGCTCTCGGATAGGACATTGCACGGGATGCAGTCTGTCCTCAAGGTGTGTGTGGGGGGGATGCTTGTGTGTGTGGGACACTGCACTGAGTTCGGGGGACGGGAGACGGACATCTGATCCAGGGCAACAAACTGCAATGTCTCCACGCACTAGGCAGAAGGCACAAATGCACCTGGCACTAAAGAACGGGGCACAAGGGAATGTGGGGTACACGGGAATGTGGGGTACAGGGGAGGGGGAGCGCTGCCCTCCAAAAAGCGGAGCCATCACTCAGCTCCAGCAAGTTGTCAACGAGAGGAAATGCCTTCTCAGCGTTACCCAATCCTCTGCTTGTTTATTTATGTTGCCAGATGCTGGAAATTCAGTGGATGCGCAATTTCCCTTTTAAAAACCAGCGCGTGGGCCAAACTAAGCACCGCGACGCTGGCGTCCTGCGGCTGCCGGTGGGACCTCTGGCTGAATTCAAAGGCCTCGTCCAGCTCTGAGCGCCTAGCTCTCGGGGCCCAGGCACTGCGATGCCTCAGATGGCTCCGACCTGAAGATGTTCCAGTGCAGGCTTTGGGCAGGCGGAGGCCCAGGGGGCCCCCACACGGAGCCCGGATAAGATAAATAAAAATATCGAAGCATCAGCACAAAACAAACGTGGGGAAGTATGCCATCTACATTTTTCTTAAAATTTTTGAAAAGTTTACTCTTTAAATAGTCTGTATGGTCCAACATCCAGAAAGTACCAAAAAGTATGCACTGAGCCCAGCTGGCGTGGCTCAGCGGCTGAGCGTCGATCTATGAACCTGGAGGTCACAGGTCAGGGCACAGGCCCAGGTTGGGGGCTCAGTCCCCAGGGTGGGGCATGCAGGAGGCAGCCGATCCATGATTCTCTCTCATGGCTGATGTTTCTCTCTCTCTCCTTTCCTCTCTGAAAAAAAAAGGAAAAAAAGCAGGCATTGAAAGTCTGCTCCCACCTGGAACCCACAGCCCCCAGTCCACGGCAGCCAGCGTCACGGTGCCCGCAAAGCCTTCCAGAGACACAGGCAAATATGCATCAATACCTCATGCATATGTATGTTCTCACTCTCCCCCACAAACGTGAGACTTACACTTTCTATTGTGTGATTTTTCACTAATAATGTGTCTTCGAGAACTTTCCTTACCGCTGCACAGAAAGCGGGTTCATTCTTTTTTTTTTTTTTTTTGTCATTAATCCTCATCTGAGGATATTTTTTCCATTGACTTTTTTAAGAGAGAGAACGGAAGTCCGGGGCAGAGACAGCGAGAGTGGCATCTACGGGAGAAAGACACATCAACGGGTTGCCTTTCACCTTTGACTGGAATCGAACCCGAGGCCCTTCAGTCTGCAGGCCTGTGCTCTAACCACTGAGCCACCGGCCAGGGCTGCTTCTCTCTTGCTAAGGGCCATGTGATATTCTGTTGAATCACGTGCTGCAATTTATATAACTGGTCTCCCAATCGACAGGCATTTGGGTTGTTTCCAGTCCTTCGTTAGATTTAGAAAAATTACCTTAAAGAATAGTCTTGCACATGTGAATTCTGGAAGCGTGGAGTTGCCAGGTCAGAGGATATGCACCTTTGCGATCTTTACCCTACGGCACATCGCCCATCAGAGGGGTTTCCAGTCTGAACTCCTCCTGGAATGCAGGCCCCGTCCCCACATTCTCTCCTGACACGGATGTCCCCCAGCGGTGCCAGCACCAGCCATCCCAGTGGCTGTCTGAGCCGTGGGTACCTGCCCTTCTCTTATTCGGAAGGCGGTCGAGCTTATCGCCATACATTTCAGAGCTGTTTCTGTGTTCGCAGAATTACCTCTTCAAATCCTTTGCTCATGCTTTCCCGTTGGGTGGTTGCCTTTATGAACGGTTAGAGCTCTTTCCACACCGGGAAGTTCATCCTTTGTGGAGGAGCCCATGTTTTCTTGAAGGCTGCGATATTATCTAAGCTTAGAGTCGTTTTCCAAAGCAGAATTTTGATTTTCACGAGGGCAAGCTCGTGGGTCTTTTGTAAGCGGGTCCCGGCGTCCGGGCCGTGTTTATAAGGACCCTCCGCACCGGGGAAGCGGGCGGTGCTTCTCCCGCAGCATCTTTCTTACTTACGGTTCCTTTCCTGTACTCTCAGGTCTGCTTCCGTGCAATGGGTCTCCCTGTGCGGTGTAAGGTCTACATTCTCCCTCATCCTTCCTTCCACTGGCTACAGAGCTGGCCGAGAGCAAGTAGGAAGCAGCGCGTGTGGGGACGTCAGCTCGTACCTCCCCAGGCTCTCAGCCTCCTCGAGAGTCTCCGGCAGAGTCTGCCCTCTGGTCTCCGGCAGCAGGAGCACCAGCCCTCCGGCGACCAAGCCAACCGCCGCTGAAAGGCAGGCACATGGGAACCACAGTGAGAGGGACGCTCAGCCCGGCGGCGGGGCTCAGTGGCTGAGCGTTGACCTATGACCCAGGTCACAGTTTGATTCCTGGCCAGGGCACATGCCCGGGTTGGGGGCTGGATCCCCAGTGGGGGTCTGCAGGAGGCGATTCTCTCTCGTCATTGATGTTTCCATCTCTCCCTCTCCCTTCCTCTCTGAAACCAATAAAAATACATTTAAAAAAGAAGGGGGCATTCTGGCACTCTAATTAGAGCTCTCTTATCCCTTAAAACGTGTCTGCGTCATTTCCTCTTCTTATGCATTTCTTTGCCATCTGACAGCCCTACTCTCCACCATAAATATTGTTCGGATCCCAAACTCTGCTGGAGTACAATTCCTTGTAGGGAAGTGAAACCCTGCAACTCACACTTGAGTCGAGTTTATTCTAGGCGAGAACCTTGCCATAATATTAAGAATCCTTGGAGTTAGAAAATAACTGTGAAAGAAAGAAAACACAACTCTAAGAAAAGCAAGACCAGAACCCTGCCAACACAAAGCACTTAGCGAGGAAAACTGAGTCAGAAGCCTGGATTGCTACTGGCAAATAAAGTGACGGCTTGCTTTTAAAATGGTTGCTGTGTAACAGCATTCAAAAGCATAGCCGGGACTTGGATTTTGATAAATTCAGATATTTCATACATTTCTGGGTTTTTTTGCTTTGTCTTCAGCTCTAATTTTTTGTATATGTTGAGGGTGATGGTGGACGTGGTTAGCAAACTTGCAGTATTTTTGTCTTTAAATTCCCATTAAAGTTTTGGGAGATTTATTTAAAAATCTAATCTAATAAAAGAGTAATATGCAAATTGACCCTCACTCCATTACACCTAAGCCACGCCCACCAGCCAATCAGAGTGGCTGTATGCAAATTAACCCAGCCAATATGGCAGCCAGCAGCCACGGAGCTAGAGCAAAAAAGAGGCTTCCGTTGCACCAGCAATGGAGGAAACTGCCAGCCTAGGCCCGCTGAGCCTCTGCTCAAGGCCTCTTCTATATCTTCAATTATAGAAGATAAATAAACCCCAGAAACCTGATTCCAGCCAGCCTCGCTGGGACGTTGGGTGAATGGGAGCTATGGGCAGCCTGAAAATGGCCCTCAGCCCCTCACCCAGGCTGGCCATACCCCCATGGGGTGAGGGCCCCCACTGGGGGGCTTGGCCAGCCTGCAAACAGCCATCAACCCCTCACCCAGGCTGGTCAGGCATGCCAGCAGGTGGACATCCCCCGAGGGGTCCCAGACTGTGAGAGGGCACAGGCCAAGCTGAGGGATGCCCCCACCCGAGTGCACAAATTTTTGTGCACCAGGCCCCTAGTAAAGTTATATTTGTACTAGTGGCTCGGTGCACAAAATCGTGCACATTAAAAGATAATTAGAGGAAATATTTTAATATTGCTATTCATCCTTTCTCTATACTAGAAGTGTATGGCTGGCCCCATCCCCATTGGGTGACACCAAGACCTGGTGGGCCCCACCCCTGTCAAGCCCCACCAGGGCAGGGGGGTGCAGTCTCAGGGGGCGTGGCCTCAGGTCCCCAGCCCAGGTTCTAGGGCAGGGGGCATGGCCTTAGGGGGGTGGGGCCTCAGGTGCCCTGCCTGGACCCGGTGCCACACAGCCTCGGTTCCCTGCTGATTGGTTGCTACAGCGTCAAGGCATGACAACAATTTGCATATTAACCTTTTATCATTAAGACTATAGGTCTGGTGCACAAAAATTTGTGCACTTGGGGGGAGGGTCCCTCTGCTTGGCCTGTGCCCTCTCGCAGTCTGGGACCCCTCGAGAGATGTCCACTTGCTGGCTTAGGCCTGCTCCCTGGGGGATTGGGCCTAAGTTGGCAGCCAGATATCCCTCTGGCAGCCCGGGGGCTCTTGGGGGATGTCCACTTGCCAGCAGGAAGCAGGCCTAAGCTGCAGTTGGACATCCTTAGCTCTGCTGCGAAGGCGGGAGAGGCTCCTGCCACCACCACTGTGCTGGCAGCCATCAGCCTGGCTTGTGGCTGAGCAGAGCTCCCCCTGTGGGAGGGCACTGACCGCCAGGGGGCAGCTCCTGCTTTAAGCATCTGCCCCCTGGTGTCATAGTGACCAGTCATTCCCAGTGGTTCTGCTGTTAGGGTCAATTTGCATATTATCCTTTTATTATATAAGATTATATAAGATAGAGGCCTAGTGCATGGGTAGGGGCTGGCTGGTTTGTCCTGAAGGGCATCTGGATCAGGGTGAGGGTCCCACTGGGGTGCCTGGCCAGCCTGGGTGAGTGGCTGATGGCTGTTTGCAGGCTGGCCATAGCCCTTTTAAGGTGAGTGTCCCCCCTGGGGTGTCTGGCCAGCCTGGGTGAGGGGCTGATGGCTGTTTGCAGCAAGGCTGGCTGGAAGCTGGTATCTGGGATTTATTTAATTTCTGAAGTTGAAATTTTGTTTCTTTAACTGGAGCCCCAGGTCGGGATGCCCTGATAACCCAGGCTCCCAGCACTTCCTTGAGCCCAAGGCTGGAAGCAGGTCTCTGGGGTTTATTTATCTTCTATAACTGAAACTTTGTTGCCTTGAGCAGAGGCCGCAGCTGGCCTAGGCAGACAGGAACCTTAGCTTCCTGCATTGCCAGGGCAAGCCTCCAGCTCTGTGGCTGCTGGCCGCCATCTTGGCTGGGTTAATTTGCATATAGTCACTCTGATCTGCTGGTGGGCGTGGCTTGGATGGTGGGCGTGGCCTAGGTATAATGGAGTGAGAGTCAATTTGCATATTACTTTTTTATTAGATTAGACTAGAGGCCCGGTGCACGGAATTCGTGCACGGAGTGGGAATGGGGGTTGGGGGTGGTGTCCCTCAGCCCAACCTGCACCCTTTCCAATCTGGGACCCCTTGAGGGATGTCCGACTGCCCGTTTAGGCCCGATCCCACCAGTGGGTTCGGGCCTAAACGGGCAGTCAGATATCCCTTTCACAATCCAGCACTGCTGGCTCCCGACCTCTCGCCTGCTGATTGCCCCTAATCACTCCCCTGCCAGCCTGTCAATGCCTAACTGTTCCTGTGCCGGCTCGATTGCCCCCAACTGCTCTCCCCTGCTGGTCTGGTCACCCCTAACTGCCCTCCCTTCCCAGCCCAATTGCCCCTAACTGCCCTCTCTTGCAGGCCTGGTCCCCCCAACTGTCCTCCCCTGAAGGCCTGGTCACCCTTAACTGCCCTCCCCTGCAGGCCTGGTTCCCCCCAACTGCCCTCCCTACTGGCTATCTTGTGGTGGCCATCTGTGTCCACATGGGGGAAGCCATGTTTGACCACATGGGGCGGCCATCTTGTGTGTTGGAGTGATGGTCAATTTGCATATTACTCTTTTATTAGATAGGATGCTTTAGGCTGGTAACATTGTGACAGCCTTTCCTCAAGAAAAGGGAGGGTTTGTGTTTTCCACATCTGCCTGTAGCAGAGGCAGAAAGGGGGAGTCCTGTGGGCAAGGGGGAGACCATAGAGGGCGGAGCAGGAGGGGGATCCTGTGGGGACGTCCTCCCGCCTGGGGGCCCGACACTGACTCTGGGCCTCCCGCCCTGGCACAGTGGCAGCTGTGACGGGAGTGCTCACCCCGGTTTCACTAACACGAGTTTTACCGACGCTGATAGTGTCGCTCATTCCTAGTCATGCCAGCTGTTCCTCACAGGCCCCTGTTAGAGTCCGAAGCACGGAGGCCCCTAGAAAAACAGGTTTTCATTCAAAGACACCTCGGAGGGTCTCACCGAAAATCACCAGGGGGAGCTCCTGCCAGATGCTGGTGAGCCGGTACACCAGGAAGGGCGCGAGGATGCCGCCGACGTCGCACATGGAGGAGCAGACGAGCACCCCGAGGTTCCTGCGGCAGAGAGCGGGTTGGACCTTTCACCGTCTCCAGGAGCAGCGGTGTCCCCGCCCGCCCTCACGGAGGCTGTCCCCCAGACCACCGAGGTGCCTGCGACCTGGGAGCGGCCTTCCTGGAATTCCCAGCTCACACGCGTGACACACAGCACACATTTCGTCTGTGCTCCGTCACACTTGCTGCCTGTTGACGTTCTTGAAAGCTTTGAATTGGGGGTGATTTCCACTTCCCGCTTTCACCCCGGCCCATCAGGGAACCCTCTCTTGCAGTGCGGGGCCTCTCATCTCAGCGCAGGCTCTGCCCCTCGCCGCGTGCGCTGTGACCTGGCTCCTGCCCGGGAAGGCGCCCGCACCCGGCACGCAGGGGCGCCGGCGCTCACCTGATGAACGTGGGGTACAGCTCCGTGTTGACCAGGCAAACCATCTCGTAGGCCATTGTGATCCCCATGCGGCCCAAGCAGGCGACGGTGACCCTCAGCCACTGCAGGTCTGAGGGGAGACATAGCACATGTGCACACGCCTGACTTCGAACGTGTGGGGTGCGATGGGACGGGCGTGGGGGCAGGGGACAGCCCGCGTGGCAGCGCGGGACGAGAGAGCAAACTTGGTCCTTCCCCGGGTGAAGGCAATGTCAGCAGGCGCTCCTGTCTATTCAAGTTCAGACACGACCCGAGCACAACACGCGTTTCACCTGAGAGCGCTCCGTCTCTACGGACAACAGAGCGCTACCCGTGGCCAAGCGAGCCGACTCTCTCTGTGGATTCACACGCGAGACACAGCGGGGTGTGGGCACATTGGGAACAGTTGCTGATGACAGGAGGGTTCGGTCAAAGCTCCGCGTGAGAGAGGACTCTGTGGGACAGGTTTTGCGCCCCCTCATGGAGGAGGTGTTTTGAGAGGAGAGGAAGGAGCTGAATACCTGTTCACTGGCAGCAGTCACTCAGGGCTGCTCATGCGATCTGCAGGATGAGGTGGGGAGGTCGCGGGAGTTGCCTCAATAGCGTCTGGGAAGAGCTGGGTAAGACTGAACCCTGGGTCCCCTCACCCAAAGTCGGGCCCCTGTGCTCCGGGCGGCCGGATGGCTTGTAGCATGGACCCTCCTGTCCCATCAGAGGACAACCAGTGTAATTATGCTACGGCAGGCAGCCATTGGGGGCGAGTGTCCTTTTTTTTTAAATTTTCAATATTTCTTACTGGTTTCCGAGAGGAAGGGAGAGGGAGAGAGAGAGA
Organism: Murina feae; assembly: GCA_004026665.1. Lineage (NCBI taxonomy): Eukaryota > Metazoa > Chordata > Mammalia > Chiroptera > Vespertilionidae > Murina > Murina feae. The sequence goes on along the minus strand of PVJC01016745.1, from coordinate 3,216 downwards.
TAGAAACTCAATGATGAGAGAGAACCATGGATCAGCTGCCTCCTGCACGCCCCTCACTGGGGATCAAGCCCTCAGCCCGGGCCTGTGCCCTGACTGGGAACCGAACCCTGACCTCCTGGTTCATGGTCGAGGCTCAGCCACTGAGCCACACTGGCCGGGCGGTGTACTTAAAGGCACATGTGTTTGTCACGAAGATCCTGGATACTGGGTTCATTCCACCTCGGCCTGGATGATAAATGACGTGGTCTTCCTCTCACAGGGCTGTGAAACCTCTCGCCCTGGGATCTTGGCAAACGAGACCCTCGCTTGGCCTGACACTTACCTTCAGGGATAAAAACCGAGGCCAGACAGGCTGCCCCCGCCACCATGTTGGACGCAGCCCAGGGGTAGCGGCGGCCGACGCGATCAATGGTGAGGACGATGAGGAGGGCGGCTGGGAACTCCACCAGGGCGGAGTAGAAGAAGTCCAGGTGGATGTTGCTCCCTGCGAGGCCCATGTGCATGATGAGGCCCTGGTAGAGGACAGAGCCGGTGAACCTGGGCAGAGAGGAGAGCTCGGGTCAGGGCTGGCAGGAGCAGTCACAGGAAGGGGGGCTTCTGGGAAAATCGGGGTTGGCCCTGAGTCACCCTTCTTTTGTCATCTTATCACTATGCCCTCCATCCATTGCTTTTCACCATCTGAGCAGGTGGCGGCCGGCTGTGGCCTCAGCACCAGGACGGGGGAGAACCTCGGAGCGCATCACCTGGCCACGCCAGACAGGCAAGAAGACGCGTCGTAGACGCGGGATTTACTTAGTAAAACTCTGCAGGTCCTCAGGGGCGATGCTTCTCAGTGGCCTCCTACAGAGGTCACAGGACTGAGGTGAAGGACTGACGGCTTCATTCCCATGGTAGGAAGCCGGAGGGCCCCGGGCACAGCTCCCTTCCTCATGACATCTCCTGCTGGGATGCACGTGATACTGTGACACTGTTTCTAGGTGTGCCGACTGACAGTGCCCATTGTCCTAACGGGAAATACGAGGACAGTTTGCCAGAGCTGCAATCACTCAATTGAAGGAGAAGAACGAGGCCAGGTTTCCCGGCTGCATTTTTCTCATGCAATATGGTGAGGGGGCTTCCTCAGTCCCCCCAGGCTTTGCTGTGCCGTGACTGGGGCTCTTCAGGTGCTGGTGCGAGTCAGCCCGTGGGCACTGGAAGGGGCTCAGCTCAGAGCAACCTGCAGGCCGCGGGCGCCCTCGGCCCGTCACTGTGCCGCGGAGCCGCCGGCTTATTCTGGTGGCTCATTCTTACTCCTCCAACGTAAGCGGGCATTTCCCCGGCAAATCGCGTCGTCACGGGAAGAAAGAAATCCAATAATGGTCTGACTCTGCAAAGTCTCTCTGAGTTGTCTTGCACATTTTCGTTGTTGTTGAAATGCCAGGCCCTCCATATTTGACGGAATCTGTCTCTACTCATCGTTTTTGGAAAAAACTCGTCTCCCGCGCTTTGGTATAAAAAGCGATATGACGAGTTTACTCGCTTCCCGCCAACAATGTGTTCAAACGTGACTTCTCCAGGAAGACAGAGAAAAGGCCCTTTCCCGGGCAGCCCTGTCCCGTCAGGAGAGAGTGACAGGGTCATCGGCTGAGCTGTGCAAGGGCTCTCAGTTTGGGCTGTTTTTAAAACGGTGGTTTCCAAGCCCTTCTCTCGATGAATCCAACAGGATCCTTGATGGGGAGGGGTCTGGCCTTGATGTTTAAAAGCCTCCCAGGTGATTCCAAGGCGAAGCCAAGGTTGGGAACGGCCTGACGGGGGCTTTGGAACTGGAAGATGATGCCAAATCTGCCCCAGAAGAATGGCGCCAGAGCATCCTGCTGTCACTGGGCCCACCTCGCTGCCCACCATCCACACGGACGCTGGACCGAGGCTGTGTTTGAAGGTATCTCGTTCCCTTCCACAAAGTGTGTGATTGGGATTGAAAGAATTTAGAAGGATTTTATTTTAAAATATATTTTTATTGGTTTCAGAAGGGAAGGGAGAGGGAAAGAGGGATAGAAACATCAATGATGAGAGAGAGTCATGGATTGGCTGCACGCCTCCCACTGGGGATCGAGCCCACCACCCGGGCATGTGCCCTGACCGGGAACCCACCCATGAGCTGGGTCATAGGTTGGCGCTCAGCCACTGAGCCACGCCAGCCGGGCTGCAAGGATCTTAAAGGGAAGAGTATTCCTTACCAGTTGTACATCAGGATCAGGGTGTGCTTCCTGATCTGAGGGGTTCGGACCAGGTCAAGGAATGAAGGGTTCAGCTTCTCGCTGACTTCCTCATCAGGTCTGAGGCACTAGACACAGCGAGAACCATTTGTATGTTGAGCGGCGGTGTCCCTGCCCCACTCGGGGCGAGAGCAGCATCGTCCTGCCACCTGCTGAGGGCTGTCCGCGCCAGGACTGGCTCAGCCCGTCACACACCCTCGCTCCTCCCATCCTTACAGCTGTCCTGGAAGTGGGATCTGTGGTCCCACCCATTTCACAGGAAAGGAAGCTGGAGTCCCGGGTAACCCAGGCACAGACACACCCAGGCGTGAAAGGCCGAGGAGCGAGGGGAAGAAACCTCCCGGGAGGCCAGCACTGACCAGACCCAGTGGCGGGTGTGTGAGCTGTGACCTCCAGTGGGCAGTGGCCCACACATGTTTTGGCCTGACCAATCTCTGCAGGGACCCCAAACCTAAGACCAGCGCTGTCCAGGCTTTGCTGGAAGGGATGCTATCCCAGCCCCCGGAAACCAGAGGGGAAGCGGGGGAAGGCCTCTGCGCCCCAAATCCCCATTGGAAACGTCCTGTAAAATCTCAGATGCTCCCGGGTCACCTGTCTTAGCTCCTCAGTCAGAAATGATTTCCTCTTATTTCGACACAATTGCCTAACAAGCTCGCTTTCCCCTTTCCCAGCCCCTGTGGGATGAGAGGTGTGAGTGAAGGGGTGAGCCTGCTGGAGGCAAAGCGCAAGGCGGAGGAAGCGGCCCCAGCCCCCGCTCGCTCTGAAGGCAGGCTCTCAGCACGCCTGACGCTTCCTACCCAGCGTCTTAAACTCTAAGAAATGACCGCTTTCCTGATCTGGGCATCTTCCCTCTGGGGACGCCTCCCTCCACGGGGATGCAGTGGAAGCACAGGTAAAGCAGACATGGGCGCAAAGGCAGGGTAGGGGGAGGGCAGTGGGGGTGGGGGGTTGGGTGCAAGGG